>ML802059.1:167925-182684 GCA_009831015.1 Picea engelmannii
AGTATATCATCCTTCTTCTCTTGTCCATTCAATACTTTAGAACTAGGGAAAGAGTAGTATTCTGTCACTGTTTGTTCCAGATCCAGGTGGATCTGGGGAGATCGGTTTGTGTCCGCACTTACGGATTTATCCTAGAACAGCGACGGTCTTTCAAAACCGCGAACTCCGATATGCCAATTTGACGGCACTTGGATCTGCTGCCACCTGTCCTCTGAGATGGACGGCTCACAAGTCCTCTCGAGATTTCGCGATATCGCATATCGGAGTTTTGTAATGAAATCACCTTTGCTCGTCCAACTCCCGTTTCCCGATTTTGCGATGGGATAAGATCAACGGCTCACGATCTTTCTTGATTCAACGGTCCAGAATAACTCGTGATTTCGCGATTCGCGAATTCTCACGACAGTCTTCTGACCTTTACACCTTGCGAGTCAGCGAAGTGCCGCGATCTCGACACGTGTCTCTTGATGGACGGTCCATATGATGTCGGGACTTCACAGGTCAAAAATTCCTTGGCGCTGCAGAGGATTAAACCTCGTGCACTTTCTTGCGGATCCAACGACGGTTGGGCCTCTGCGCAAGATCTAACGGTTGAAACTCTTTCGCCTTTTCCGCACTCTCCTCGTCCCTTCTGAACTGGTTTCTCGCTTCGGATCCATTCTCAGGACAAATCTTACAGCCGCGACAGTTGTTCTTTGAACCTGAGACGCGTTCTTTGCTCCTGTGGAAGAAATATCTGTGAATCTTTCAAAGATTTGAAAGAAATTCACGGATTCTTTGTTCACTGCTTCAATCTTTGACAGATTTGAGCGAATTTCAAAAAACTTTAAACGATGTTGCCTTCTGCAGCAATCTTTAACGATTTGAACGAATTCTTCGAGTTCTTTAAACGTTCTTTCGTTCTGCATCTCTTCTTCGTCAATCTTTGATGATTATTGAAAAATGTGCAAGAATATTTAAAGTTTCTTCTTTCTCGGTCTTTTCTTCCTCGTTCTTTCGAGCGTAGTATGCTCTGCAACCTCTGCAAGCTTCCTACGTTGATCTTTTGAACGTAAGACAGACTGCTTCCTCGTGGAAGTTTCCTGCAAGGATCTTTCGAGAGTATGACGAACGACTCTCCAAACCTTGTGAAAGAGACTGTGTCGCGTGCTCTCAAGATCCGTGAAGCTCTGCGCTGTGAGGATCGTGTTGCTCTCCGGACTGTGTGAAGAGGCTTACGGCTGAAGCTTTGATACCATGATAAATTGTAAAGCAAAGAGAAATGCAGAGAGAAAAGAATAGAACAGTATATTGAAATGTATGAAGAAGCACTGAAGAAGTTACGTACAATGCAATGGGAGATGGCTGAACTAAATAGGCTCAAGCAAGACAAAAATAGAAAGTACAGCTGTCCAGGACAGCTGGCAGTGTACAGTCACACTGTTGAGGTTACATTATATTTAACACTTTTTGGGTTCTGAATCTCTGGACAGAGAACAGTATAACTAAGATCGCCACAGATATCATGGCCACCACCTCTGCAAACCCAAAGTCAAGTTAAATTCCCCTATTCCTGTTATCATTTTTAACACAAATACATCTAAGAGCACCACTAATTACCTTGGCTGAGTGACTTGTCCAGAAGCTGTATCCCTTGAACTGCTGATATACCTGTTGCATGAAGATAAAGAATTATATTATCTGCTAATACCATTAAAATCCCAAAGCAAAGACTAGAAGATAATTTGTTTAGTGAAGATTTTATAAACATTTTTACGGACTGGATTTTGGGGAGTAAAACCTGAGATGCAAGGAGTAAGGACACCATCACCAATAACCATGAAGGTGCCAAGATGGGCTAACCATGGAGGTGCCAAGAAGGGCTAGTATGAGTAAAATTGTCTTAGCTACATCACTTTTTTCTAAAGCTTCTTTTATCTTCAAAGCCCTTTTGAGGTCATGGCTGGGTATAGCAAGCTTATATGTTGAAAGCTCTGTGTCCTCTACTTGTTGATTTGGAACAACGCTCAACTTTGCATGGCGGCATATCAAGGAATAGACTGCAAAAGTCCCACCTGCCATCGACTTAATTGAATCAATCTCAACAATCTTCAATCTCAACTAGTGCGATTTTGGTACTAGATATATTGGCGTGTACACTAGTATAACGTTGAAGGCAAACTTTTGAATTCTATTGTTATGTGCGGACTTGTATGGCTAATTTTGTAGTTTTTCGCCATATTGTTTTGAAGAATGTGTCCTATATATTAGTTTGGAAGAGTTTAGTTGGGTTATAACTTTAGAAAATCTATAATTTTTTTGTTAGTGCTAAACCTTTCTTAATTAAATATGAATGTAGTTCTAGATTGTAACATTTCTTTGTATAACATATTTGCATGTTGTGTACCCTGGAAAACTGGAAAAGAGCTTTATATAACATATTTGAATTTTTTGCTGCTATTAGATGGTGGACATAGATGAGGAGGAGTGAAATTGTGGTACTAGATATATTGGCGTGTACACTAGTATAACGGTTTCAAATGGTACTTGAATTGCATTGTTGTAGCATACAACTGCAAGATTAAATGGCAATACCGTGGAGAAACACAAACATTTGGTGACTTATTTATCATTTGGATGTATGACATTTTGTATCCTTAACATCTTCCTCGAGTTTTCTTTCTGTTTTGTTTTGGTAAAACGTTCCAAGCAGTTTTTGAACCTCCTTGAAGTTATTAGGTTATAATTCCATTATCGTAAACTTGAACACCATCTTCTCCTCGATTTCATTCACTTTCTCCTTTAAGTATCTGAAATCCGTGTTAGCTGCAGTATGAGAAAGAAAAACATTATAAATATCAATGCATTGAAAAGGTATTCAACACCGTTGTTAGGTAATGAGATCAACAGTTGATTTTATGGGTTGTTAGGTTATGAGATCAACTATAAGAAGCTGCTTCTTATAGTATGCACTAGAAGATGAAGAAGAGGATATTTATAGATGGTATTTTACTGATGTTCTGCAATTTTTTTGCATCCACTTGTTGTTGGTATGAGAAACCACAATGTTCACGTTAGCTGTGTAAACTGGTGGAAATCCAATCTGACCCACTATTATTGATTTCCATGCTCATCTATATTGGCATTCTTATTTGTCAATTTTCATTTTAGAGACATATGAAATGAAACGAATCCTGTAAGTTAAGATTGTAATTTGTTGATTAAGATTGTAATTTGCTGATTAAGGTGTCTTTACATCAAGGAGTTAAGATTGTAATTTGCTGAGTGATGTGATCTTGACTGACTTTCTCATTTAATGTTCAACGTTCCAGAAGTTCAAAGGAAATGGATAGGAGAAGATGGTGGAAATATGGCAATAAGACAGAGCGATATATATGCTTTTGCTTTTATATTCATAAAACCAATTTCTTCTGCCAAATAAGTGAATGGATCGCCCATTAAATTGCCATTTCGATGACAACTTAGATTTGAGAAAATTCATTCGAGTCTACTGCTATGATGGTTGATATTGGAGTTCATTTATGCTAAATGGTTGTGAATATAGTGTTTGTGAAATTTCATTGTACTGCAGGGTCCCTTCAGGTTTTAAAGATTTATAAAGTCAGGTAATATCTAACACAATCATATATGGAGATAATTTATTGAAATATAATTCAAGTACCTATTAAGGCGTTCACTGAGAGGTACTTTAAAGGAAGGATACCATACAATTTCATAGTTTATTAAAAATATAATGGACTAACAAAATTCACACTTACTTCTTGTTGTTGTCATTTTAAGCAAAACGCCTCACGATTTACTCTGGCTAAACGCCTCACGATTTACTCTGGCTAAACAGTTGAAGTAATCATGTTGTTGTCATCCTCACTCACGAAGGACCTCGAAGTCTGCACTTTCAGGACCCTGCATCAAGACCAATCTCCCGTGGGATAACCTGCTTGAGCTAAACACATGACTATTATGAATGTATTAAAATGGTTCTTTTTGATATTATGTTTTTAGTTATAATTAAACACAATTTATATATAATTAAACATTCAATTTGATCAACACAAAACAGATCACGAGAGCAAAAAATATCAGCAGGGACATCGCCACTCCAGTGGCACTTGTTTACATCGCTTCTAGATATGGGTTTTACAAGGTAGAGTGTGGGTTAAAATTAAAATATCCTGCATTTATCCCAAAGAGAAAAGACAATGGTTAAATGTAATTGTTTATGGATATACATAATAAATAATATACGATATAAAATGTAATATAGTTGGCACCTTGAACGATTTAAATTTTTTTTTATATGGGTTTTACAAGGTAGAGTGTGGGTTAAAATTAAAATATCCTGCATTTATCCCAAAGAGAAAAGACAATGGTTAAATGTAATTGTTTATGGATATACATAATAAATAATATACGGTATAAAATGTAATATAGTTGGCACCTTGAACGATTAAAATTTTTTTTTAGTTTGGTGAGATATCATGTTTGTTTGTTTTTATAAAGCATATACATTATATTACATTTTTGTTACAAATTTTGTTCAATAAAAGCATGGTTATATTACAATCCTAGTAACACATGACATGTGACATGAGTATGATCAAAGACCGTGTTTAGTTTATTGACTACAATTCAATATATCTTTTATTGTTAGTATTAAATTATTATATTGGAAAAGAATAGATTTATATGGTAAGAGTAAACGTCTACTCTTTTCTCCTCCTTGCAAGGTTATTAAAAACTAAGTATGCACATGGTACAATATCTCTTGAGTTAAATGGATCTTAGGGAAGTCTCAATTGTAATATCTACAAGGTTGGTTGATTAAGGTGAGAGTGAAGTGCTCATAAATAACACTGTCTTAAAGACGTGAGAAATGATGACTATCATGCTAAAATGATAATACAACAGGGTGATGTGTTAGACATGATAGCATTGACTAGGTTAATCTAAAGGGAAGAATTTGTTTAGCATGATGCTAGGGATTGAGTAAGGCTATAGGTGGGAGTATAGTTAAGGGTTGAAACCATATTTTAGGTCATGAAGTACGATAGAAAACTACAACTAGTTGGTTGATTACAACATTGTATAGATTTTACCATTAATGTTAACTAGTTAATTTGGAAAAAGAATAAAGCCATATGGTAGGAGTGGAAGCCTACACGTATGTCCCAATGTTAACTAGTTAATTTGGAAAAAGAATAAATCCATATGGTAGGAGTGGAATCCTACATGTGTGTCCCAATGCATTTTGGTCATTTTTACTAGGCAAGTTTTAGGTAGGGTACAGTTATTTAATTTGCAACATGACTTCCTTGGTGTTGTTTGAGAAACTAATGAGCAATTATGTCATTTTCTCCTTATGTTAAAATATGCAATGTGGTGTGAGGGGGATGGATGGGTGTGAGACCATAATTTGTAATGTTTATTCACTATAAACAAAGCATCGTTCCTCAAGTAATTGTTTTGTTTTAATTTATAGAAAAAAAATAACAAATGTTGGGCAAACTCAAAAATGGGTTTCAAATGTAGAGGGTGCAAGTGCAACATGTGAAATGTGAACAAAAGCTAAGAAAATGTTATTGAAGAATATGAAGGGTTCAATTGCATGAAGAATAGGTGTAAAACTAGGACATACATAGGGTGAGGTCCCAAGGCCAAAGAAATATAAAAAACAAGTGTTTGGGCACATAATATACACATAATAGATTGATAATAATACCAAAGCCATGTCAAAAAAAATTCTTGAGAACATAATATACACATAATAGATTGAGAGTAATCAAATATCAACTTTCCAATAATTAAACAATGGTTGTTTTGTCCAAGATATTATAGAAATGAGCTTATAGCTATGGGAGTGTTTGAGATTTGTGATTTGATCCAATTTTTATTTTTGTTTTACCATAGTGTATACCCATGAATTTAGACCATGCAAATTATAGATAACGCATGGAATTTACAAAGACTAACTTAATACATGAGATGGGTTTCTAGGCTTCTTCACATGGTTGAGATTGAAATATTCTTTAACTATGTAAACCTAAGAAAAACCTCTTTCTATAAGTTTCTTTAATATTTTTAATTCTCTTCCATTGATCCATATGTCCCCCTTTGCAATTAAAAACATTGTATGAATAAATAAATTCTGAAAATGAGTCTCGATCATCAAACTTCATGATAATTCTAAAATGTGATTATAAAACTATGCAATGGGACTAACATTGTTAACCAATGTAGACATTAACAATTGATGATTACAATCCATACAAACTAATTGAATAGTTTCCATAGAAAAAATTATATAGCAAAGCTTCATTAACTAATATGGTTGGAAGAGAGTGCACACAAAAGGATGAGTCTCAACACTAAAAGATGTGATTAATGTAAATCCAAGTCAATTTTTAAAACAACAAAGAAAAACATGTTGCATGAATATATTAGAAAATACACAACATTTTGAGATAGAGAAAATGTTATGTCTTTTAATTATGATGCATTTCAATATTATAGTACTTACAAGTCATGAATCGCTTGAGGTTTATGCTCAACATTGTTGAAAATAGATCAAAGTTTCTTTTTACAATACAAAATCTCAATGTTATTCTAGGTCCAGTTCAAGGTTTAGAAATGATGATCTCATATCTTCTTTGGTGAAAGTTAAGACATGCAATAGCAATGAGTTGGTCTCTAGGACAAGATCAAAATTTGTAAGCATTGAAACTTTAGGTTATGATTCAAACAATTATGGATAGTGGGGCTTTAATAGATCAACAATGAAGATTGTATGTATTCCCATATAGGGTGGTTGATCAAGTTGGAAACTAGTATCACCCAATTCTTTGATAATGTACTAAGGACTATATTGAAGAGGCTTGATCTTTCTATCATGATCCTTAAACCTTTCCTATTTCTATTGTAACCAAAATCAATTAAATACCTGGAAATAGTGAGGCATTAGATATGCATCATATCTTTGCTCATACTTTTGTTATTGGCAATACAAAATCAACTAAACCTATTCATGGATTCATTGAATTTATTTGATGAAGCGAGATGCTTTATCTTTTTATCTAGTAATATGAGAATTAGATGGCATTGAAGGTTGCAGGAATGAGACATCAACAAGGATGGATGGTTGGAAACCAAAACAAGTATGGAAATGACTATGTCCAATGGAACTATGCTAGTCTCTATTATAAGCATGATGAATCAAAGGTAATATGTTTTCATCCATAGCAAGGGTGCATATTGGGTTTTTGTGAATGTGGATACAAAAAACCTCTCTTAACTAATTTATAGACCAATAGAAGCAAGAGTTAGTGATGATAATAAACATAAACCAATGCATATCCTAAACATGCATGTTTTCTAATGAATCATTCAAATAGCGAGTTTCAATGATTTGAATATCATCTTTTGAGGGAAAGAGGATAAGTTCTTATTATTCCAATGGAAAAGATATAGAAATTGAAATATATCACATGGTAAGAATATCATATTTTGTGGACTCCAATATTTTCCATGAGAGGGTCCTTTTAATCCTCCAATGAGCTCTCTCTATCTTGAATATTAACACACAACGATTCCCTTGTGTGTTGGCACTTTGGAGGGAGAACTAGGTAGTGGGAAGGTATGCAAACACAATTGAAAGTGAGTGAAATAAATGAGCTTCACACTCTTTAGCTCAAATCCAACATAATAACGTTTTCAACAATGTTCGTGTCAAATGTGTGGCAATGGGTTCTACTTATAAATTGAAATGGAGTTGCATGAGAAACTCAATCAAGTGGGAATGACAAAGATTTATACATGGGCTTCCAAGTGCCTAATTTGACATAAATAAGGGCCAAATTCCCAAATATTAATGAGAAAGAGAGACTTAATGAGTCCTACACTCAACCGCTAATCATTTTTATACATCCTTTCTAATTTATGGGCCACACAATTCTAATAATAACACATTTCTAAGTATCACATGAGTATAGAATAATAACCAATGCCATTGTACAAGCTTATAGGGAAATCCCTATAGTTCCTTGAGTACTCCGTAAAAAAATCTCAACACAACCACAAGTTTAATCGAGAGAAGTAAATATATGTATTATTTTGGAATGAAAACCATAATTCATAACTATTACATACCAACACTTTTTTAAGTAATCACTACAAAATACAAATATACATCACAAACAAGAGGAATCGGATTTAAAATCTACAATTAATTACTCATCAAAACATAATAACACAAAACCCCAAACAACTTATCAACAATTTATAAATTTACCTTGAGACAAATGCAACAAGATTATATGAATGGTTTCAACACATTCAACTATGTTAATCACTTACACGTTTCATACTTCTCAATCATGCATTGTATACAAATACTCAATTCCAAAAGCATCAACAATGATAACTAAGACTTCCCTATAATAGTAACAACATATAAACATTCATAGATTTTTAGTATTTAGATTTCCTTCAACAATAATAACTAAGACTTCCCTAAAATATGATAGTAACAACATATAAACATTTGTATATTTTTAATATTTAGATTTCCTTAGTAGGTTATGAGGAAACTATTCCCTTTGAATTCAAACCAACCAATTTAATTAAAATCGATAATAGCATAATTTACTAAGACTATATGTTCATACAAAAGTTATAATTATAGTTAATAATTAATTATTTAAACAAAAATATAAATTAGTGAATAGAATTAAACCTAATTGTTCCTTAGAAATGTGAATAGAAATGTGAATAGGTCAATTATACATAAACCCTCATAAGTTTCCTTATATAAGATCCCTCATTTCTTGCACTAAATTTGGTTCATGTATTTTAACAAACAATTGAGAAACAATCATATAATAATATTTATATAAGATCCTCATTTCTTGCACTAAATCTGGTTCATATATTTTATAAAAAAAGGTTGAGAAACAATCATATAATAACATTTAATTGATAAACAAATTGTATCAAACATATGGTATGCAACTATTAACAACTCTTCTTGATTTGTTTGATGTATTTTAACTAGAACATAATATGTGAAGTACTCTTAGCAAAGCCTTAGCTAGGACCTTATGCTAGACATTTACTCTCATAAACATTCTTCTAGGTTAATAAATAATGAACTATTTTAAACATAAGCAAATATTTAATTTTAAGATTAGCAAATATTTAATTTTAAAACTAATCTTAGTGGTTTTAGTAATTTTATTCCTAAATGGATAATAAACTTCATGAAGATGTAATGGTTGAATTTATTCCATATTATATTTAGTGGAAGAATACTATTTTATCTTAAGAGATTTTAGAGATTTGCAGTTAATGTATCCTCACAAGAGGAAGAGTTATCTAGTAAGTATGGTTAACCATTTTCAAACATAACACTATATAATCAAGATATGTCAATTGAAATGAAAGGATGTGAACATATTATATTATATTATGTGCTACATATAGATACTTTTTATTATTTGTCTAAAAATAATTTTATAAGTGAAATATCTACAAACATAAGAAGTATGAGTAGCTTGGGAGGTGTTGGACTTGGCCAAAAATACCTACACATATATTTTAGTAACATATTTAATTTGGAGGTGTTGGACTTGGCCAAAAAAAGTTTGAGTGGAATAATTCTTAAAGAAATCTCTAAGTTACACTAGTACAATATGACTAATTTGTGGTACTACGCGACCAAAAAAGTTAGTAACACCATTTTTTTATAAACTAAATAAAAGCAAATTTGAACAATTTTGATATATTTTAAGTGATGTAGTTGTAGCTATAAATCACTAGCATAAACTGCTAACATAGATTATGGATAAATTAATAAGATATGACTATTTAATTACTATGTGAATATAAATTAATAATATATTTTATTTATATGTAATTGAGTTCGAGGAGTGTGTAATTTTAATCTCCTTTATCATGTTAATTAAGATTTTTCAATTTAAATTCACTTTTATAGTATGCATGGATGTCATGGTCATGCTTCACCACACGAAACCCAATAACATTTACAATATGTTTATTTATATCTTGAATTAAAAATCTTACCACACATTACACACAGTTTAATGCCATCCATGATCGAAAACTTATATTATTATAAATTCTTAAATATTTTTATTATTTGATTCAAATTAATTTAAATATTCACTTATTGTAACACCCCTTTCTGGTGTTAATTTCTCCAGATACATAATTGCATAAGTTACACAAGTTACATCACAGTTATATAAGACAATTCTTTTGTATCCAAACATACTTAACATACTATATTCTTTATTAAAATTATACTAAATGAAATTATTAGCTTAATTATGGATCTCATACTTCATAGAAATGTATCTACAACCTAATCATAACATCCAAATAAATATTTATTTTCTATGTCATAAAATCATTGGTGCATTATGACGCATCACTAGCCTTACTCATTCTTAAGTAAAATGTTTTATGTCTTAGCTAGATTATATCATATGCATATAATATATCCATGATATTTGTTGAACACACCGACCACACTGAGAAGGGGGGTGAATCAGTGTAGGGCTCTTTTTACTCCTTTACAAAACACCTTAGTTATCAATCACCATTTACTCATCATACATTACTTTCATTTATAACAAGTTGTATGTACTTGTATCTCAACAACAAACATCATCGATAAACCATTATTATGAAGAATACAAGGAACACAAGATATATGTATAGTTTTATTTTATATTACGGACGACAATCCTTGGGGTTTTTTTCAACAACAACTCAATAGAGAAACAACTCCACAAGATCACCAACTCTCAATGCAAAACTCAGCCTGCAAATGCTAGTATCAACTGAGAAGAGGAATCCAAACATTAAGTACAAGACATATCTTGTAGACAAAAAACAATCTCTCAAACTGTAACAACATTCTATACCAACACAGGTGCATTACCTATGCACCACACGACCTATCACATTGATCTCATCATCCAAATCATATATACTCACCAAGATCAATCACTAAGAAAACTCTCAACAATATCACCAAGATAACCAACAAGATACTTCTAAAAATACACCATACTCTCCATAAACCAAATACCATAAGTTGTCACAATTTTGTTGCCGCGATTTTGTTTCCACGGTTCTATTGTTGTGCCTTTTTGCTGATCTTTTTCTATCGTGATTTTTCTACCACGATTTTTCTGCCACACTTTTTCTACCGCACTTTTTCTACCGCGATTTTTCTGATGCACCTTTTCTGTCGCACTTTTTCTACCACTGTTTTTCTGCCACACTTTTTTTTCCACACTTTTTCTACCGTGAATTTGCTCTATCAATAATACCATCTCAAATAACCTTTCACAATTGGATATTCAATATGCTCAAAGATCATACTCATAGGAAACACTTTCTCTCTTATTTATTCTTCTCCAAGTAGCTTCCTCATCTAACCAACTCTAAGCAACTTCCTTCTTTTAAGGGCTAACCCACTTCTGACCTCTTGTCAACTTCTAACCCACTTTGTCTATGTAATGTACCTCAAATTTTCCATAAAGAAAATAAAATCACGTGGTCATTAATTCCAAATTTCGTTTTATATATTGTTGGTAGAAGGAGGAGATCCTCATTTCTGTTATAAATCTTTGTCGGGTAACTCTTAAGTTCTGCCTACCACATGATTTTATCACTACACCATTCTAACATACTTTGGATAGAAACAATTATAAGGATATATCACCAAGGGTTCTAGTAATTCCCTTTTGCCTCCATCCTATTCACCTATATATGTATATATGTCTATATAGTGGTTAGACTTAGGACTTATATTACAACTCTATCTTTAACATTAGATTCTTAAGTTTGCGCGCAAGTCTATCTAAATTGTCCTTGAGATACAATTTGCTTCCCATTTAAATAGTCACAGGAATGGGCTTAATAACATGCGTCTAACATAAATACAGAGTCCCAATCATTAGATGGGCTCCTTTAACTTATACATTGAGTTTAGTGATGTTCCAGTCTAATCACCTAAAGGGGTTCGACTAACAAGGACTTGTGTTAACTCTCCTTACCTTGACTTATCTAAAAGACGTTCCAACGAAGTCTTAACTTGATCGATATGCTAACTAAAACTAATGTAGTTGATGTGAACAAGATCCAAACTCATCGAGTCATGGAGGGGTCTATTAAATTCATGACATTCTTTATGTGGAAGGAATGGTCTACTGTTAGGAGGAGTTAAGGCTCTATAACTACCATTTAATGGCAGTCCTACATGCACGAGTTACATTGTATTCACCTAGATTTTCATCCAACATGTCACACTCACTCTGCCCTCATCACATGGCTAGACCGTCCTTCGTACTCTTCACATTTACACTGATAAATCAAGGCAACTCTTAGGGTTTAATGTGTTTATAGTTTTCATTATGGAGTTCTTTGAAGAGGCTCTGTGTATTGTTTTCTTAGCAGAGGAGACTGTCTTCATTAGAGGTCGTTTAATCGGTGTATCAAACAGCGTGGTCCGATTCCCGAGGTAAGTATTTTTTACGTATTGCTATGGTTGAATAATAAGGTGTCTCTTCAGAGAATCGTTATAGTGAAATTTGTATTCATTTTGTAACTTCTGTTATACATTTTCTTTGTGTTGAAACCTCCCTTTATCGTTACTTCGCTATAATTCTTTCTGAGATGTCCCCATTCCCGAAGAAGTGGTATTATTTGGTCGTTTCTTCCTCAATCTCCTTTGAATATATCAACATTCCTCCTCTGGTTTAGACAAAATGCATCTGTATCTCTTTGTCTATGCTTTGAGGCCTAGGGTTTCATAAATTTATGTTATTGTGGCTCCTTCCAGTCCCTCTAATATCGTAACTAGAGGCCTGAAGCTAAATCTTCGTGGGACTCTGCAAGAAATTCTCTTTTGGAAGGAATAGTTCCATTGTGCAATGCGTAATACATTGTATTTTATTTCCTTTCTTTGTAAGGGGTGAGTCCATACTTCTATAGTTTCATCAAGTTTTAGTTGGTTCCTTCGCATATGTTGCCTTCTTTATGTCTAATACATTTCTTTCTGGTGTCATTAAAATGTTACCTCTATAATTTTCGAGTAGTCCATTAAAGATACCATACGGTATATAAAATCCTTTTGAGTTTATAGATGTTATTGTCATTATTATAGTCTACCCATTTGGATTCAATAGAAAGATATATCTGTATCGATTGTTGATTTATAAAAATACCCTCTGCAATTTGGTTCTTGAAGGTTTTAAACTCAAAAATTAGGTATAGTCTATGTTCTGTGTGAAAATTTTATACTATGTCTTTGCACAACATGATTTATATCGTTTATATATTAAAAGAAAACTAGTACTGTCGATTATTTCATTTCCATGAGTAACGTACTTTGAGGTTCGGTATTAGCACTAATGATGAGCCCTGTTGATGTGAGGGTACCCATCAAGGAGTCATTGGACCATTCCCCTCAACTCGGTCGCCTATCCAGTGAGAAGCGACAAGTGAAGGACATGAGTCTGCATGTCATAAGTTGAGTATCACTCTCGAATACTATGTTACTAAATTTATCATTCTGTTTATTTTTTCGTTTGCCTTTATTTCATATAATTACTAATGTTTAATGGTAAATCTTTGCAGATCTTTTGTCTGCGCAAAATTTGGAATGTTTCATTCCTATCCTCGGCACAAAAGGTATTCAAGTTCCTTTTGTAAACTCTTCAGGCATTCAAACAGTGAAGGGCACAATTTCAATCTAGATTTAATGATATGAAGTATAGTTTTCGCTCGATTTCCTGTAGTGGATGGAAGGAGGAGAAATCCCAATTGTGCTCTTGATTTTTCTTTGGTCTCGTTGATATATGTAATAACTCCTTTGAATTTAAGCCGCAGGACCTTTCCTTGTCTATTTGAATTAATGCAATGATTGTCAGATGATTTTATTCGAATCTTCTCGCCATTCTGGTTTCCTTCGATACTTAAATTATTTACCGTGGGTTGTCATCTTATATTGCATATTCAATATCTAATGTTTGTATAGTCTGAACTTACAGTTACACACTGCATAGAAAATGAACTTATTCATTTATGAAGGTTTATGTTTTGTAAATCAAATCTGTTGTACATATATGTACATCTATATATATATATATATATATTCGTATCATATGAATGTCTATTACGCTATATGAGGCTTTTGTATTGTTTTACTTTACTTTGATGTTTTATAAATACTGTGAATCTGTATCCTCCTTACAGTAGGATATGAATGTATATTGTCCTCCTTATTCTGTACATACATAGGGTTCCTCTTTATTTCGATTTAGCATGGACATGAATGAAAATTCAATTTAATTAATAGGTTTTCTATATAATCATTCACCTACACGACAATAAGCATATAACTATATGTACATGGCTCCATTATTCAATTGCATTTACATTTTGTAAAATAGATAAATCTTGAGTTGCAAATACAATTTATTGAGAATTTTTCACCTACAATAATCTAGTTCATAGATCCATATTTCCAGAAGCTTCATTTATGTTAACTAATTCATTCTAGATACTATTTCTAGCACTGAAATATATGATAAACTATATCTATCTGTTCCACAATTTATCATCAACACCTGTTGATATATATACTGTAGGTTTTTTGAAAAGCATTTGTAATCCGCATGGTGACTTTACTACATAATTATATATTATGTACTTGCATATATATATATATATAT
>ML802059.1:199391-211144 GCA_009831015.1 Picea engelmannii
TCCACACCTCTCCCTCAATCTCTCTGGATCTCGTGTGTGTGGCCCCTTTACTCCATATGTGAGTCTGGTCGGCAAGCTGTCGTCAGCCTGCATCATCAACCATCATGTCAGATCACGTCAACAACATATCATAAAATCAATAGCATATCATCAAACGAAACAATATCATCGTAAATGAAACCACTCCAATAGCCCACTCCCTGACTCAAACCGGAGTCCAAGGAAGTTCCACCGATGCCTCTGCATCCTCAAGGTCTGAAACCCTGCACACTCAAAGAAACCGAATCAGCAGCACCTGTCTACATCAAGGTAGTAAAACATCCTGTCATATAACTTAACGCATCATAATGAAAGAAAAAGTTTTATCATCATATAATCTAGATGACTTGCGAGCAAGTGTCCTCAAAGAATAAGTTTTGTAAGTGCGCCAGAGCGGGATGTTACAAATCCACAATATGTGCAAACAAGGAATACATGGATAGAACAACCCCATTGATTTCTTGATTCTACTCTTGCACATAAGAAATAATTGAGTGGAAAGAAGTTTGTATGAGGATTATTGTTGAACCATATCATTCCTACTATATTATCCTTTTCTTTACAAGTCCTTAGAAGGAAAGGTCCATTCAAGAAGAAGATTCAATGGTGTCTTAAGGGTTGAAGGGTGAGTGATTGTAACATTGCTTCAAAAAATCTAAGATTAAGTTCAGAAGCGATATCATGACAAAGGATATGCATGTGTATGAATTTTGAATTTTGAGCAACCTAAATTAATGGATGATAACATGTGAAAGGGTGGAATGTGGAATTTCACAAATGAATATTCTGTCTCAAGAAGGTGGAGAAATTTGCATGGATGTCTTATGAGTGAACAGATGGGAAGATTGCATGAAAGTGTCTTTTCCATCATACCCTTGCACCAAGCCCAACTCACAAGAAGTCTCTATATGCTTGGATGTGTAACTCTTGTGTGGAAATTTTCATAAATGCCATTGAAAGATAATGTGGAGCCCAATATCTCTAAACTTTAATCACATGCATCATGGGTACATAATCACTATAAAATTTGTGACTCCTAGTCTTATATTATTTCATATCCTAACAGTACTCAATGATCATGGAGTACCCAAGTCATTGGAAACCAAGAGTTGCAAGAGGTAAGGAAGATAAATCTACAAGATAAGGAATAGAGGGGTGCACCATTGCTAGTGAAAGAAATATTGGACTTTTTCCCAACCAATCATCCAATGGGAACATGCAAGCCAAGGAATAAGAGTGACCCCATAGATGAGAGGCAATCATGGAGTTGAGAATATGACCCATATGGCCCATGTAATGGCCTTCAATTTCTCATTAATGAGCCACATACATCCCATGGGATGAATTTCCCTAGTAGATTGGTTTTGTATGGGTTGTTAGCAATCTATAGGCAACAAATTAAGACTTTAAAGACTATAATATGGCTCATGGAAGTCATGGCAAACAAAAATGGTGTTTTACTCTTTCTCTCTGAAGTTGAAATGCTTCATCACAATTTCTTTGAGTGTGAATATGTTTAATGTTTAAGTGTTAATATGTTTATTGAATATCTTCTATAATAAATTAAGTGTTAATATGTTTACTGTTTTGATTTTAAGAAGCATATATCCACAACAAAAATAGCCTACAATCCCTAGATTGCCAACTTATTATTGCAACATAAATGGATTTTTCTTTAACCATGGTGGTCTTTGAAATAAATACTATAACCACAAATAAAGAGTTATTTTTAAACCATTTGGTAACACATAATGAAGGCTCTATATCAACAAAGACACAAAGAAAGGCTTGTATATAAACAAAAACATGAAGGCCAATGTGTTACCTCCAAGATCTACACCAAAATATTTCTTCTAACTTCTTTGTGTAACCCTTTGCTTTTGTTTCCCAATCCTTGGTGATTTTCTTCATGTCTTTTAATTTATATTGGGCATCAAAATATCAACATAAGAAAGCATTCAAATGTATAAAATATTAAAATTCTCAAGAAACAATAAAATTATGACATATGAGGTCCAATTCAAGGTACTTGAAACATCTTCAAATTAAATAGTCATTAAAATTATTTGGATAACATACCTCACCTAATCGCATCTCATCTATCATTATGTTTGTCTAATACTTGTAGTACCAAATCATTTAACCTCCATAAATATCTATAAAATGAATACAACTCATATTGGTAGCATTATTTACTCTAAGATTCATTTTTATGAGAATGTCAGAACATACCTTGACAGTGCTTCCAAGCACCTTATATGCCTTGTTGTTGGACTAGCCTCTCATCATTCTAGATTCAAACATGGATTTACTCGATGAGAAAAAACTAAAAACATGATAGATATATAACAAAATATAACTCCATAATAAGATCCTCTTGGTTTCGAGAATAATTTATTGGAGCCGTCTAATCTTGGAGCAAACCTCCCTCGATATTAAGGAGCAACAACAAGTCAACATTGACTATGTTGTTGCTCCGTTGGATTGAGGGAGGTTTTCTCCAATATTAAATGACTCCAATAAATTATTCTTTATTGAACAGGGACAACCACGTGAAGGTGGAAGCTCCTATGGTCCCTCCCCACCCCCCCGCCCCTTGGGGTATTGGTTGGTGTTTTTCCTTATTTTCTCATTTTTTTCCTTTGCATCCTGAATGAGTGCCTTCCACTCCCTCTTTGGAACCACGGGAGGATGTTAATATATAGGGTTCTTTTTCAAGTGAACCATATACACATCTCGTGTAGATTTTAAATATTGGCCAGCTAAGGAGGTGGTCAATTTTTTATTGAAGATGTCTACTCCAAAGAGCCCTTCAAGATAATCCATAAGTTATTTTCTGATGTTGGAATTATAGGAATTCCACCTCGTGCATATGTTTTCCCCAAAAATCACCAATTCCTTGGTCTCCAAGTGCCTATAAAAATGGTTGTTTCCTACATGCAAAAAGATATGATCATTAATTTAAAAATAATAATCCATATGATTTATGTTTGAGATAGAAAACATGAAACAATTAAAATATTAAAAACTACCTGGGAGTCTTATTTGATTTAATGGAATTCATTCCTCGTTGAAAATAAATGTGCATGGAAGGGTCTCTGTGCTAGTAGCACATCTCGCTCCAATAAATTCAACCATATAATTCACATCATCAGGATCATCTATGTCACCACCTCTAGAGCCTGGCTATGTGGATGCATGGGGGTGTGTGTCATGGATCCCATCTAAAGGTGTGGAAGGTGGTGAAATAAATATTCTAGAAGTTATACCATGGCCCATGTCAGGAATCTGTGGCATCTGTGCAGTGCCACTAGTACCAACACCGGGTTGAACAGGCTGCAAAATACTCTATATAAGAAAGAAAATGTTTTTTCATTTAGATAATGTAAAAGTTAAAAAACAAACTTTCATAATTAAACTTATGGCATAAAAGAAAATCACTTTAAATTATGGTTATTACCTTATATGTCCTAAGTTTTTTCATAACGAGTGTGATCCTTTGTTTGACCTTAGGAGTTTGATCTTCAAAGTCTAACAAGCAAGCAAGTTCCTTGTTCGCTTTAATGAATTTTTTTTTGTATAATTACCATCAGGTCAGGGGATGAAATACAACTCCTCCTCGTTGGGTGAATCATGAGCATCCTAGCCCACATACTACATATTTCAAAAAAATAAATGTTATTTCATTTATATAAACAATTGATCGCCACACAAATAAAATTATATAAACACATAGTAAAATTCATGTATAATGTAAGTCGAAATTGTTAATCATTTACATGTTTTGTAGCTGACCCTTTTCCATGATCATCCTACCACATTATAATATAATTAGAACCCCAAAATATTTAAAAAATTGTTAAAGATAAAAAATAAAGATTGCCACACAAATAAAATTATATAAACAGATAATAAAATTCACATTAAATGTAAATCAAAATTGTTAATCGTTTACATGTTAAAGATAAAAAATATATATAATGCAATAATTAGAGGTTTCTTAAATAGGTGTTGCATAAATACACACACACTATTAGTTGATGTATCTATTCGACTCAAATGGTAATCCACTAATAACTCTTCCGCGAGAGCTATCTTTTTTTATTGCGCACATGACTACCTGATTCCTTTTGTGTCCCTCATATATGAAATTCGGTTTCTTTTTTGTTGTCTTGGGTCATGTGTTGTTTATAAACCACGTGATATTCCCATAAGCTTTAGTTCTTCCATGAATACAGATAGTTTATCCCTTATTGTTATCATTGCTTATTAGTTGTACATAATTTGCGGCGAGTGTGTATCTCCACGTACTTCGTATGTACCGGACCAACCACATCCAATCGTTATAATTGTAACATGGTCTGACATAGTCCATCAATTTAGTTATTTTATTATATTTTACATTTATTCCATCCATGGAAAATAACCCCAGTTCATGCAAGGAGGATGATGGAATGTGATACGTCCTATTGTTGACAATGAAGTCAGTGTACAACAGAGGCAGTTCCTTAGGTACCCATTGTTTCACCTAATGTTTATATATGAGTGGAACCTCTATGTCTCCTATGCACTAAACATCATAAGAACATGATCCTCCTTCGGCAAGAAAAAATTCCACGCGTCTATGAAATTTTCTTTTGTCCTTTTCACCTCTAGTCTTTGTTCACGTATAAAATATACTAGATGCAGTTGCATTTCCCTATGTTTGTCTTGAGCTTCCCTCATCGAGGAATAAATATTTGGCAGGTACATATTTGTTTGTACCTTCAGTCGATTGAATCAGATATATAGTTATCCAGGATTGTAAGAATATAGTGATATATGTAAAATGTTTTTTTATATTTTGACACATTCATTAGTTTCCACTCATATACATGTTCTCAACTAATTCAAGGTGACCAAACTTCCTATGAATATGGATTTTCAAGAATAAAGTGTTCAAGGTGCATAGGTTGAAGTGACCATCATTATGAAAGATATTGTATATGCATAATCAAAGGTTCATGGATGTAAACCCAATGAACCTTGCATTGGATCATATACTCATGTGAGGAAACATCTATGTGGGTCATGGTAGTGAAGCCTTATGTGCTCCATGACACTTCTTATGTAGTTTGTCATGGTTTGATTATTAATTTTCTTTTATATTTTTCTCCACTTGAAGCCCATCAATAAGTTAATAAAATTTGAAAGTCTCTTTGTCTTTATTTTCAAACACTTTTTTGTTGTTTTTTTTTTTCAATTCTTGAATGCATTTGCAACTTTCGCTACAATGTTTTGTTGAAATCAAATATATTTTGAAATCATTAAAAAATGATATTAAAAAAAATGATACTAATGTTCTTACATTATTTAAGTAGTCTTTACCATGGTTGGTGTTGAAATCAAGACCACCATGGATGTAATGTGGTTTGCAGTAATAAGATAAGTTATTTTCTTATTGTTCCATGGGTTTTGATGAACCATGGTTGGATTTGATATTTGGAGCACCATGGATGTAATGTGGTTTGCATCAATAAGATAATCTATTTTCTTATCATGCCATGGGTTTTCTCCTAATCAGTGGGGTTATTGCCCACATAATCTTTGTGTGTTGTGTATTGAATGTATGGATATGGTCTATGCCTTTTACTTTCCTGTGGATATATTAGATTATCATATTTATGATCATAATGGACAAACCAATGGTTGACCATCCATTATTTTAGGTGCCTAAGTTAATGTGATAATTATTCATTTTGATAAGAATTTTGGTTGATGTTTGGTTAATGAGTTAGGTTAGGTTAAGTAATGACAACATTGAATATTGAATTTAGTTCACTTAAGTTGGACCAGTTATCAGTCCAACATTTAGGTTCCATTCCATTTGAACTTAACAACCTATCAAATCAATGAGGGAATACCATAATGATAAAAATTTCCCAAAATATACATCACATTATGTAAAATTTAACATGTTGGGAGTACAAACCCCTTTTTGAATAAATGTGAAAAGTAAGAAAATTGTTGATATGTTATTTGTAGTTTCTACACATACCTCAATATTAGACCCAAAAATCATATTTGATCAAATATCTTGTTGAGTGGAAATATTAAATAGGTTATGGTTGAAGGTTTCATCAGTGAAATTGGATATTGAACTTCCCACATCTGCCAAGTTGAACATTAATTTCACTTTGATACACAAGGGCCATTATGATTTTATGATGATTGTGTATATTAGGGTGGGGTAATGATATTAATAATTTGGATGCAAAGCCACATTTTGAACCACCTATTTAATTGGAGATCAATGGTTCCCAAGCCATCCCAATTTTCTTCTCTTGTATACATCGCTTTGTTTGTTAATGTATAGGAATGGATATCAACATCCCACTAGTATCAAGTCATGAATCCAAACCTAGGAAGGACCACTTTACCTCCCTATCAATTGATTTATTTGCATAACTCCAATATGTATTTAACATTCCAACAATGACACTCTAAGACAAGTTACCACATAGTTAAACAGTGGGAAATTGAATCCTATATAGTTGGGAAGGTAGAAGGACAACTACATGTACAACCCTCTTATGTCCCTCTATAATATCCAACAAAACCTATGAATCATTTGGAAGTCAGGAATTCAAGGATCATTTGGAGAAGAGGAAATATTCTAGTTAGAACTTGCAACTCTTGATGGCCTTGTAATTCCCAACTATTCAGATTAAATTAGAGACACCTTATAACACAAATTGCATCAAATGAATTATTCACTATTTTCTTTTGTTTGAACAAGAAAGTGTATCGGCATGTTCACCTCAAGTGGAGAGGCTCTCATTGTGGGATCCCTATCACAAGGTCCACTAACAATATTTCCCAACCGAGTGGATGATTATCTTATTGAATTCACCCCAAATGTGAAATTGAAGCCTACCAAGTTTCTATCATCAGTAGAGGCTCTTCCATATATTTCGAGGTCTTTGGATGATGGGTTGTATAGAGAGCTTGATATCTATTTGAATATTTTGTTCCAATAGATCAGCATGGAAGTTGTATCACATGTCAAGAACTTGTTTTCCATTGCCTTTCTCATTTGGCCATATTGAACTTGTATTACCAGTGTATAACCCATTGGTTTTTAAGTGTACTGAAAAGTTCATGAAATACATGTGCATTTTATATCATCACTTTAAGCTCAAAAGGGAGAAGATTAAAAGATATACTAAATCTTGTGAAATTATCTTGAATCTCACTTCCTGCAGCCAAGTCAATATTGGCCACTGTTGCTAAGGTATCACAAGACCATGCTGCATCAATGGATTATGGAAAGGATGCACATAAATATTTCAAAAAGATGCACATGTATTACATCAATATTAGTATACAAAATGCTAATACATGTGCATGTGCATGTGCATGTATTACATGTGCATGTGCATGTATTACATGTAAGTTCATGAAATACATGTGCATTTTGTAATATTGAACTTCTTTTGATGTCAAGAAGGTTTACTAATATTGTTAATTATATGTGCAAATTGAGTATGTTGTCTCCCTAGAATGAGAACACCCAGTTGATTCCCTAAGTTATTCATCTGGATCAAATAGAGTAAGAAAATAATTTTGTGGGTGATACTAATTCCTTCACTGGGATACCTACAACTTATGAACTTATGGATTAGCATGAAAAAATATTAAATCACATTTAAATGATCATTTCTATTCTTTTTTTTATTTCTTCCATGAAATTTAATCAATTGTGTTACAACCTGATTGATATTTGGTGCTTCTAATGGCCAATTTAAAGGTTTCCTTTTCATGCATGGTGGACTACCATTGGTATTGTTAACAGGAAAATGAATTCTTATGAAGGGAGAAAAATGGGATCCATTTCTAGCCAATGGTTGAAGCACTAGCATTCAAATAGAAAGAGAATATGTCAACCACCAATGACCTATCAAGTGGAGGAAAATGGGTTTATTAGTGTTTGAAAAACAAAAATGGTAATCCTTGTAAGCTCAAAAGAATGGAAGAACCTTGAACTAGTGATTAGTGATCAGTCTCTTGGTATTTATTATGATTGAAATAAACATGACAAGAGGTCCCTATCCCATCAATGGTTAAGATGAAGATATATTGTAACATCTTGCTCTTGCGAGAACATGTTGTTGACTTATTCTTTGAGGACACTTGCATGCAAGTGATCCAGTTATAGCACATGGATATTTTTTCTCTTATGGACATTGTGATGATGTTGATGGATTATGATGTTATGTTATTTGATATCTTTGTATTGATAGATGCTATTGACGAGTTTCCCTTGAGTGTGCAGGACACTTGATAGATGAGGATTCCACTGGCATCAATGGACCTCCTTGGACTCTGGATCGAGTCAGGGAGTGGACTGTATTGGTATTGTGTATTTATTTTATGCATATGTGACATATGATTCGGTATATTATGATGTTTTTTATGGATCATTGACAGTGTTTCATTGATGGATGCACACTCACGATTGCTTGCTAATCAGACTCACATAAGGAGTAAAGGAGCCATGCACAACAACCAAATATTCAGGGAGAGGTGTGGCAGTAGACCTACCATAGCCTACTAACACTCTCATCGTGGCTTGAATTGTAGGTTAACGATTACCTGGTTCGAGAGATCCACAATGTCATGAGGGAAGACTAAGACAGTCACTCACAAAGATTCTAAGGGGCATGCAATAAGGCATGGTCATTATTCCTTAGAGGCCCTTAGTCTCTCATAAGGTCGCATGATGGAGTATTGACTCCAAGGGTTGGACATCTACCAAAACTAGTCAAAGGCAAGTGGCACCCTTGGAGCACGTAGTGCATCTTGAAGGGAACGTCGCATCAATAAAAATTGAATAAAGGTGAGTGTTACACATCAAAATTGCTCAGATGGATAAGTGTCGCATTGTCCCTATCAGTCGTCGCAAGTGTCGCATCTTCCCTACAGCTTTCGCAAGTGTCGCAAGTTGACCACTAGTGTCGTAAATGATGTTCAGACATAATGTCGTGATAACGACACTAAGGAAGCACTTATGACACCTCATATGACTGATTTGAAGAGCAAGAACTGATCCACTGGAATCAAAGAACTCTTAACACCTGAAAGAAGCCCTGAAACAGTGGTTTGGAAGGGGAACGCTCCTCTAATACAGCTGGAGAAGCGTTGGCGCTCCTCTACCATGATTCAGAAGCGTTATAACGCCTTTCAGTTCTTCTGGAGGAGCGCTGCTCACCTTAAGAGTGCTGGCGCTTTCCCAAGGCACATCAGGAGTGATATAATGCTCTGATACCCCTTTTGGGGGAGCGCTCCCTATTCTGGGTCAATTTGTTAGCCCGTTGAGTCGAATGAGGAGGAGAACATTCGAGATTAGAAGGCAGTTGTGCTCGGATTCTTGGTTTCATCAAAAGATCCCTGATCCAAGGAGATGGTTCCTAACTGGTTCTAAACATAACTCAAGAGGTTAGGCCTTTCCCAACCTATATAAACAGGCTCTATGATGGTGGAAAGGGGGAAGAACTAAACATATGAAACTTATGATCTTGGAGGAAACTGACAGCCAGCCAAAGGAGAGTGATCAGTGAAGCTGCTGTTATCCAGGTTGTGGATCTTTCAGGCAAGGGTTGGACGAAGAGGACTTGACCAAGTTGTCGCATTCGCATCTACAATTGTAAGTACTGCTGTCGTCATTCTCATTAATATGACACGCTTGGCCTGTTTCTTTCTAGTTTGTGTCTGATACTACATGAACTTATCATTTATTGATAGATCTGTTTTCAAGCTAATGTCAATAGAGTAGGAAGTGGTCGTATCTTGTTTTGTCCACAGACCTCAGCGAGGAGCAAAAGGATTGGAGCGTAACTCGGAGCGTGCAGGGACAAACGTCGATTAAAAGGTACTTTTGTTATACTCCCTTCTCATGCATTAGGCTTAGATAGATTTGAAACGAAGTCAGTGTCCACGTTAAGCATTTTTCTATCTAGGGTTAAGGTCAAGCTCTAGAGGTCGATCTACTTGTCCGCAGGCAGATTTTCCTACAACAGAAACTGGCGACTCCACTGGGGAGATAACCTCAAATCGAAACCTCTTTTTTGGATTTTTCTCCTCATTGACCTTGTTCTACCCCTTGATTGTTTCAGACCTGGTTTACCCCTCTTTGATTAATTTCATGAGCTGATTGGCTCCTCGTCCCATCATACTCAGCATCCTTGTCAAGTTGGAACTTCAATTTTCGAATTTTCTTGACATTTCTGGAACTTTTAGACCCTGGCGCCCCTGAGTTAGTGTTATCAGAGCGCCAGCGCTTTTTGTATCCTTACACAGAGCGCTATAACTCTCTTTTCCCTTGGCAACAGAGCGCCAGCCTCCTTTGGCCCAGAAAACTTCAAAATTTGCATTTTTTTGGATTTTTGCCTCTGTGTTCTTCTGCTGAGTGATTCAGTGAGTCAATTTGTCTTCCTTTTAGCTTTGACATCTAATATTTTTGAAGGATAAACACCTTGTTGTTTGGATCTTACAGCCTTCTTCACTATTTTTCATTAGGTTTTCCCTGTTGAGTGAAATTTGAGATTTATGCATTGTTCTTCTCTCCTCATCAGTTGAGTAAACAACCTTGGTGAAGGTCATCAAAGGCCTATAGACCTCTTCATCTCGCTTTAAGTCAAGGTCCTTATCCTTCAATTTTTGCTTTTTGGGTGTAAAATTTTTCCTTTTTCTTTGATTGTTTCATCTTTTTCGCTTTTTGTTTTGATTGATATGAAGGGTGTATTTTTTGTGTTGTTATTGCTTATGCTAGTTTGGTTTTCATTCATACCAAGAAGATAATTAGCAAAGATAAGCATTGTGATTGTATTGATCATCATCCATACACAAACAATAAAGATATCTTCATGATTGATTGAGCATATTAGAAGGCATTTAAGAGCTTTTGCATTACATTAGGGTTTGATTGAGAAAAAGAATTGTTTGAGAGCATTCCGTAGTTGTGCTTGTTAGTGAAAGAACTCTCTCTCTCCCTTAGCTAGATGTTCATCGAAAGAAAATGACTGTTTATCATGTTCGATGAATTCTTTAGGTCTGAGTCATAAATTCCATTCGTTTCACATCCATGCACCCCTTTGCGTAAAAGAACAGCCATTAAAATTAACGCAAATTAAAATTTATCTAGAACTTTTTCTTTGCTAGAATCCTCCACCAACAATAGAATAGGTGTAGTACTTTGGATTAGGCTGTGAGCATAACTCTCCAAAGTTGTCAAAACAAAGATTAGCATCCTGAGTTAGGGAGAGTAAATCCAGTTATCGTATAAGTCTGCCTGGGATCCTCCTCTCACACAGGGGTTACGCACGAGGCTGCATTCGGGTAAGCTACGGGCACTAACCCTCCGTGGTTTAACTGTTTATGGTGGTCGGATCGTATTATGGGGATCACTTTGAGGTAAATCCACAATTACTGCGTGGAAGCTTCTTAGTTGGTTTCGGGCTTGATACCCTACCCGTACGTTCGGATCGAACTGTCGACTGTTCCCGCCCAGGGGCTGACTGGGAATTGGTAACTTTAGTGGCCATAATATTTAGGTTCTTACACAAGGTGATGGTGATGGGAAGTCTCACTGTACCTGGAGCAGACATTGGTCAAACTCACTCGGGCTCCTTGGAGGGTAAATCCACAATTACTGCGTGGAAGCTTGCACCAAGGCG
>ML802059.1:230895-243003 GCA_009831015.1 Picea engelmannii
CCATATGTCTATTACAAACTAATGATATCATGAAATGGAACTTCATGTTTTCTCTTAGTTGGAAAGTACAAAGTTACTAACATGAAGAAAATTAATTTTCTCCTAGAAACACCAAGATCTTTTGTTTTAAGTACCTTTCTAAGACTCTATTGGCATAAAGGGGATAGATTTCATCTCCTACATTGTAAGAGATATTAATGACACTTGTAATCCATCTTCTATATCAATTTCTCCCAAATTGTCATCCATGTTTATGCTAATGTATCTATAATAGCTCTCATGTGAAAGAAAGGGTGAATTTATGGGATTACCCGCTATATTTTTTTGGGGTTACTTGCTCATCTCTTTTCTTAAGAACATAACAATTGGCATTGAGTAAAAAGTCGGAGTTATAAGCTACATGGGTCCATAAGGAAACAACACAGTGGTGATCCAAATACAACAATTATAATCATGATATGGAAAGATAAAACTTCTATGTTCAATGCCTACTATGTATGCATTGAAATCCATGATGCTAATATTATATTCATTTCATGTTTTTCTCAAAGGGATGGCCTATCCTTTGAAGTGAAAATGACACATTTAAGTTATGGTGATTTTTATGTGCAACCCATGGTTATAATCTAGTTAGAAAATTCTACTTGATATGGACGCATGCCATATATTATGTGGGCCTTTGAGGACTACACTAAACATTTTTGCATTAGAACAAAATCCACTAGCCTTCAAACAAACATTAGTGCTTGATTATTTTTCATTTCTATATATATCCATTGTTGGATTTTGCAAAAATGTGCTACAATGGTTTGAACAAATGGTAGGGAAATCTTGTTGTCACTTGTGGAATTGTTGTTCCAATTATTTGTCTTGCAGTTTCCACTAAGAGTTTCACTTTCTAAGACACCATATGGGTGTTGAACGAGATGACTATGAAGATTTGAAATTCTTACTAAAGAGCATGCTAAGGTGATGCATTCAAAAATAATAACTCTCTAAAAGTCAATCCAAGTGAGACATTATATTCCTCATGAACAATAGAATTTATATGTAAATAATCACCAATAACATCTACAAATTCTGAAGGCCTTCACCTTGATTTACTAAACTAGACTTATTTTCAAGTCCTAAGTTATAAAAATAAAATTAAAAAATGGAGGTCTCTCTCTCTTTAAAGTTATGAAAATCATGTGATACTAGCATGAATTAATCTTTGTAGAGAGCGTGCGTATTCAAGAAGATGAGATTTTGTTTATCTATTAAATTGTGCCAATGTTATAGAATACCAATGTATTTCTGTCAAAATTATTTTTGAACTCCTTGGATCAATGATTATTGTTGACATTTGGGTTTATATAGATAGTCTAATATTGGGTAGAATCTTAAAAGAGATGGTTGTTGTAAATAATTTGGTTCACTTGCAATTGGAGGACGGAAACTGTAGTGAAGAAGATAGGTGGGAGGAATATTACAATGTTTTAGATGAGATGGTGTCCAAGGGATACAATCCTAATGCTGTAACATTTACTAAATTAATGGATGGTATTTTCAAGAATTAATAAACATTGAGGAGGCCAGTAGGGTTCTTGATAAGGTGGTTAAGCATGAATGTTATTTGGACTTTGTCACGTAACAACATTATTATTCATGCTCTTCATAATGCAAGGAATTTACTATAATAATTTCAACTTTTGATGAGATAACAAAGAGAATTTGTACTCTTGATATGACCCAACGGACATATATTTATTTATTTTTTAAATAATAATTGAGATATCTTGTGCCCCTTCTAAAGGAGATAGCTTAAGGGGTTGATCATTCATTAGAAGGTTATCTCTCTTACTCAAGTCTCATCTTTGATGTCTTATGTGGGTGCAAGAATTTTATGGATGTGTTGATGTGTCTTTGTTGAGCATTTCATATTGTTGTTACATATATATCAGATATGTCCTTGACTGATAACACTTGTTGTTTGGTGGTTTTGTCACATCTTCTTTATCGATTTTAAAGTTCTATTTGTTGCCTATACTCCATATCCCAAGCACAGGGCACTAGGTCTTGCTTGGTTTCTCACGTTATATCTTAAAATACAAAGAGATTACCATTCTGCAGATCGGGTTCCCACAAAACAAGAACTGGCACCCCAAGAGAATTATTGAGCACGCATATCAAGTTTGTCTAGGTCAACGTTAATCACACCTTTTAATACAATAAAAGTATAAAGARTATGGCTCTAKCCACGATTACAATTARTAATAAYGAATACATGATCCATGKCCACATGTAGAGATAATAGTGTAATAAATCCAATAGTGTTAGACTACCCCTTATGTTAGACTACCCCACTATTAGGGAATTCATGATCTAGGAATAATCATTTGATTTGTGACCATATGAATATGAAGGAATTTTCCTTAACATGTAATTGAAAACAAACTTAGACTACAACATCCTTCTCAACCATGACTACATACATTCTATTCATGTAATCATCTCTATCATTTTTTCGTCATGCATTCCCCTATGAGGCCTACATCATCACTATTTACCAACTCACATTAGGTAAACACTACCGAGGTTCCCCTTTGTCTTATTATTCTAATTAACCATATTCACCTCTAAACAAGTTAATAGGTGAATTCTATGTCAAAAACATCTACACTAAGCAACTTCTATCACTATCCTTTCCTTCACCAAMACCTTCCCTAGTGATAAATGATCTAAATTGGATCCATGAAAAATATTGGTTATCGGTTCAGATGTTGTAAGGCTCAATACATGAATAATTCTAGCGATAGAAGCAATGATCATGACTATTGACATTGTAGGAGATGGGGTTGATGGCATGAATGTCCCCATGCTATGTCAATTGGTGTCATATAAGTTTGGAACTCTTGAAACCCACAAACAAACAAGCATGTAAAATTTGAATTCAAACTTGAACAATTCAATCTCTTAAATTTCACGTTTACCAATGCCTTCAAATCGCTAGGATGATATCCATGGAGCCACAAATTGATGCAGAAATTGTATGTCAAGGGAAATAGAACCAATAGAACAAAGGAATATTGAATCAATATAGACCAAGACTAAGAGAAGTTGAAATTATCATTTAGTGCATAATAAAATTACATTCACGGATATATACAAGCCATATAAATAGCCTTGTATATATTATCAGATGAAAAAGTACCCATAATGTCAATGCATTATATGCATCATTACATGTTTAGCTATATAATGTACATCTAACTGTCTTATAAAATTATTACACTTCATCAATTTCTTTTAGTCTTCTTTTGTGTCTTCTAGTTCTTAAGTAATTCATCCATCTCCATGTCTTTGTTTACCGGGTGCTCTTCAACAGCTAATGTTGCTTCATTCCTTTCATGTTGAGCATGTCTAGTCTCGTACCCATGGCGTGGAGGTTGCTGTGAGGGGACATCACCTACAAAAAAAAAAATTATTAAATATATATGGCCAATTTTTAAATATCATTGAAGTAGTTAATTAATATTAAAAAAGAACTCTGCAATGTAATTATTTACCTGGTCCACTAGTTGGAATTGTTGGAATGGCTTCCCTGTTCACCTGATCTTCAAGTTGAGGAGGCTCAACTATGAAATTATCTTCCATTGAAATGACAAAATTTATAAGTACAAAATTATTAAGTATATGATTAATATACAATCATTTTATCATCGTGGGCCTCAATCACATGAACATCTTGGGGTTGCACCCCACTGTGATGGGGTTGTTAGGGAGCACCATGATCTTCTGGCTGCGTTGCACTGACAATGATCTGTTGTCCAGTACTAATGGTTTCGTTGATAGTTCTGCTCCCCTAATTAAAACAAATTAAGACACTAAATTATGGACGATGTCAAACATTTATGTATTTTATAAGTAATGAAAGGTTAATGTGGACTGATTTTTATTTACCTCATCCCACAAAATGGATCTTGGGGTCTACCCCATGCTTTTCCTATGATCAACCAAGGCTTTATAGTCGTACTTGTAACCAAGTTGGAGGTCTTCCTCTATGGTCTTAGTTCCAAATTCATCACCCTGCATTGCATAAGAGTATGGTTTTTTAATGTTTTTGGTTGCAATTACCTGAAAGTTGTAAGGTGATACAAATAATATTCTTAAGATTTTTGGGTACTTACGATTCGTCATTGTAACCTCAAGTAGCCTCCCTGGCCTAGATTGTGTTGGCCATATTTGGAAATCCTTTCCTTATTTTCCTTCGAAGTGCAAGGCAACCTATCATCAAAATTTTCAAGTATGTTATATATAACCACACTTTTATTTAGATCTAAAGAAAATTAAAGCTTGTGCTGAAATCAAAATATTTTAATTTACCTTGGGGTACAAGTTTTTTTTTCTCCTAATTTTTTCAATATATTTTCTTTTGCATCATCAATGATCTCCTTCCACTCCCTCTCTAGAATTGAGGGAGGATGCTCATACCTAGAATTTCCTGCCAAGCTTCGTCTATAAACACCCTGCGTATATTTTAAATATCCACCTGCTGCAGAGGTGACCAATTTTTTATTGAATGTGTCTACTCCAAAGAGGTCTTCGAGATAATCCATAAGTTCTTTTTTGAGGTTAGAATTCCATAAATTCCACCTCATGCGTAAGGTTTCCCCAAAAATCAACACTTGGCCTTTCTCTCTAGGTTCCTATAAAAATGTTTGTTTCCTACACAGAAAAAGATATGATCATTAATTTAAAAATAATAATCTAGATGATTTGTGTATGAGATGGACAACATGAAACAATTAAAATATGAAAAACTACGTGGGAGTCTTATTTTTTTTAATGGAAGTCTGTTATCGTCGACCAAAAATGTGCACGAAATGATCCCCATGCTTGTCACACGTCTAGATCTAGGAAATGAAACCATGTCAACCACATCATTAGCCTCATCTCTGTCACCATCTCTAGAGTCTGACTAATGTGTGGATGTTTGGCAATGCGTGTCATGGCTCCTATCTAAATTAGGTGTGGTAGATGGAGAAGTAAATAGTACTCTAGAAGTTGTATGACTGCCCGCATCAGGACTCTATGGCATCTCTCTGGCGCCACTACTACCAACATCGGGCTGAACATGCTCCAAAAATCTATTTATAAAAAAAAAAATGTTTTCCATGAGATAATGTAAAATTTAAAGAACAAAGTTTCATAATTGAACATATGAGTACATTAGAAAAAAAAACTTTAAATTATAGTTATTAACTTATATGGGTTAAGTTGTGACATAAGGAGATTGATCTTTTCTAGGACGCTGGAAGTTTGATCTGGATGATCTAATAAGCTAGCAAGTTCCTTGTTCGCTTTAATGATATTTTTTTATTAATACCATCAGATCAGGGGATGAATACGACCCCTCCTCATTAGAGGAATCATGATCAACATGGCCTTCCAACTACATATAATATCAACAAAAACAATGTTATTTCAGTAAAATTATATAAGAAAATAATAAAATTCATGTAAAGTTAAAGTCGAATTTGATAATAATTTACATGTTCTATGGCTGGCCCTTTTCCACAATCATTCTGCCACATTATAATATAATTAGAACCCCAAAATATTTAAAAAATTGTTAACGATAATAGAAAACCCGATTGTCACCCAAATAAAATCAACCTCAACGATCAACCTCCCACATTATTATAAAATTGGGATTGTGAAATATTTAAAACAATGTTAAAGATAAAAAATAAATATAATGAAATAAGTAGAGGTTTCTTAAAGAGGTGTTGTGTAAGTACCTGCACACTATTAGTCGATGTTTCTATTCGATTCAAATGGTAATCCACTAATAACTCTTGCCTAGGAGCTATCTTTTTTATTGCGCACATGACTACACAATTCTCTTTGCGTCCCTCATATATGCAATTTGGTTGCTCATTTTTTGTATCGATTCATGTGTTGTTTATAAACCCTGCAATATTTATGGAAGCTTTAGTCCTTCCATCAATATAGATAGTCGCTCCCTTATTTTTATCCTTGTTTATTAGTTGTATATAATTTGCGACAAGTGCATATATCTGCATACTTCGCATGTACCGGACCAACCGCATCCAATCGTTATAATTATAACATGGTCTAACATAGTCCATCAATTCAGTTATTGTATTGTATTTTACAGTTATTCCATCCATGGAAAATATCCTCGGGCCATGCAGGTAGGATGGTGCAATGTGATATGTCCTATTGTTGGCAATGAAGTCAACATCTATAGGAGGCAGTTCCTTAGGTACCCGTTGTTTCACTAGATACTTATACTTGAGTGGCACCTCTATGTCTCCTATGCTCTCATCATCATAAGAGCATGATCCTCCTTTGGCAAGAAAAAATTCCATGCATCTACAAAATTTTCTTCTGACTTTTTCACCTCCGGTCCTTGTTTGTGTATCATATCTACTAGATGCAGTCGCATTTCCCTCTATTTGTCCTAATATTTCCTCACTCGATGAAGAAATATATGATAGGTACCTATTTGGTTGTACCTTTAGTTGCATGTGCACGTGTTGTTAGTGAGTATTCCATCCTCATCCTAGTTCCAATTTTTGAACCTTTTTTTTTATATTCAAAGCTCTAAATAATTTTTTATATCTTTAGTTTTCGATGTACAATTAGAGGGTGTAATTACCAATATTAGTAGGGGCACTCATGCATGCAATGGATTCCAAACTTAGTGAACGGTATGAATCTGTAGGTGGGTGCACCTTAATTCGACTCGCTTATCCATGCAAGCAATATGCACTATGGTTAGATTTCACACTATGGAACAGTAGTCAACCACCTAGTGTAATGTGATATCCCTCTTGATTTTGGACATATTAAGGACATATTAATGTGATATCCCTAAAGTCTACAAATTCTCGCTTTCATGGAAAAATAAGAGCTCACTTTTGAAGGTGCAAAGGATAAATATCATTTCATCTAACTAAGGCCGACCTAGGAGGATGTTGTACTCTAGGTCTCCTAGAAGTACTAAAAAATGGGTGTCTACAATATCAGGACCAAACAAATAGGGATCACAATAGAATTTAGGGGTCTAGTCTTAGATTTTTTGAAACCTTAAAGGGTCCAACAGGTGGGTGAAAACAAATTAACACTAAGGACATGATAGATAGGAGTTCTTATGATGTTAAGGGAAAATCCAAGATCAAAAATTACTCATTTGATGGTGAAATCATTGTGATGCATCTCAATGAAGAATGGGTTTACCATATTGTCTTGTCATTCCTATCTAAAAGGATTGCGGGAAATATCTAAGGAGAGAAAAGGGGACAAATGTTTTGTAAGCCTAGGGGATAAATTGTAAAAGGGACTCAATTATATGGGTAGTCTAGTCAGTACAGGCTTAGAGAACATTCATGTATGACATCTCAAAGACGTGAGAGAATGACCTTTGAATGAAGGAAGAATAATAGGAGGCAAGAAATCAAATATCTTGGGCAGAGGGGGGAGGAACGATACCAGAATATTCATGAGGAGATTCCCATTTGGTTTGAGAGATGGCTCTAATATAGTGAGAAGGTAGGGGACCCCAAGTGTCAATAAGGATAAAGGTTAGTTTTTGAGTAGGTTGATCTAAAGAAAGACCTACCTAATGCATTAGGAGGAAAATATCCAAGTCAGTGAGGTTAGGTAAAGAATCAGGTGAAGGGTGGTGCATTTTGAGGTTAGAGTCAAACACTAGTGCCTAAGCACCTCTAGAAATATGGATCCTTTATATAAATTTGAGTGTAGACTAACTAGAAGAAGGGTTAGCATGAGAATTCTCCTTCTTTGTAGGTGATTAGGAGCTACCTCTTCTTCTTTGGAAGAATTGGAGTTGTCTTCAGGAGAAGCCTTCTTCTTCTTGTTCTTCTTGGAAGACTTTAGAATATCATGATCGAGCATTATATTCTTCTAGTTGTTGAGTTTGCAATTTTCTCATGTGACAACAATATTAAGATTAGGATATTTATTAGTTTGGCCTTTGTTTGCATCAACTATTTAAGCTTTCAACAATCATTTGTATTATGAGAGTCTCTATTGTGATATTTACACCACATGCCAATTTTTGAGGTTGACACATGATGTTGCTCCTTTTCTCTAATTTAAAAGATAGTTCTAATTTCAATTTTGGATAGGGTCATTTCTGTCACCATGAATCACATTGCATTTCTATTGGAGACTCATGGATTTGGTTTTTTAACTATGTTATCTCCCACAACAGACTTAGGTTAGGAATTTTCTATTTGATGGAGGTTGTTGATGGAATCTTCAGTTGAAGGGGGATCTCTGATATAATTTGTGATCATTTTTTCTCGGTTCGAGGCATTGATAAAGAGGTGATAAAAGGTGTCTTCTGGTAAAATTTCCATAGATTCATGCAAAACCTTACACCGTCAATGAATGGAATTTTATTTAGATTCCTCGTATTCTTGTTTGAGGTTAACAAGGTTAAGGATACAAGATTCATTTGATTGAGGGATGCTAAATTATTGGATGAACTAATTCGCTAACCAATAAGGGTTATAAATTGACTCTTTAGGGATATGATGGAACCATTGAATGGCATCACCTATCAATTATTGAGGAAAAATAATTATTGTGATATTGTTGTTATAATGAAGAAACTTGGCACATGTAGTAGTGAAATATTTTAAGTGACACTCAAGGTATTCCTTTGGAGCACCATTGAATTTAGGTAATTCAAGTAGTTTTGGGGGAATCCAGATCACTACAACTTGAGGGGAAAGGATTGTCTAAATTTTTTTTTGTAGGAAGGTCTATATGATGCATCAAGGTGTTTATCCCCACTTCCTCCATTTGAGCTCAAGTTTTGGTTTGAGTATGCACCATAGGGGGGGGTGTTATTGTCAAAGGGTGGTTTCCCACCTTCACCTCCCATGCTTGAATGAGGATGTGGTCATATACCATGGATGCAAGAGGGTGGAATGTTGAACATGTTCATGATTGGATTCTAGTTTCCAAAAACGTTAGAGTTTTGAGGCGGCATGTATTCTTGTCCAAGAGGTTGGGAGAATGTTGGATGTCTTCTTGGTTTTTGGGTTGTGTAGAGGTTTACATGAATGTTTGGTTTATGGGTTGTGTATAGTTTGACATGAATTCTTGGTTTTTAGATTGTGTATAGGTTGACATGAATACTCGATTTACATATAGAGATGAATTTTTTGGAGGAGGACATTAAAATTCCTTGGCTAAGGTTTGGAAAGTTTTGATTGTAAGAGGTCAATTGTTGTTGATACACATTTACTTTGCTTGTTTAGATATCAAGGATAGAAGTTCAAGGTAAATTTTGAGGAACCATCATATATGTATCAAGACTCATGGATCTAAGGGATAATAGGATGGTTGATGGGGAGACCCAATATTAAATTGGGCCATGAATAGTGAGTGGAGAAACAACTTGAGAGAAAGAAGGAAAGATATATGTTCCATCAAAAGGGGGATATGTTGAAGAGGTCGGGAGAGGGTCAGATCAAGGGAAACAACTATTAATATAAGAGGAGGGGATTCTCTCTTGATTGGAAGAGAGGTGAGTTTCAAGCTAAGAGGGAGGTTTAGTGAGTTTATTGTGAGGACCTCACAATATATCAAGGCCTTGCGAGAACTCTAGCTCAACACCTTGGAGGCATATTGAATGGTGGAGATGGGGAAAGGGATCATGAGCAGTGACTTAACCTACCATGTAAATAATGTTAAATTGAATGGACCCATCATATAGAGGTAAAACCCAAGAGAAGGAATCACTTTGGGAAGTAACCATTTAGGATGCCAAAGACAAAGAAAAGGAACCTCACTTATTTTCGAGAAAAGGGAAACAACACTCCATATTGTAGGGGAAGGCTAGTATAAGAAGTATCATTTACCAAATAGAGGGGGGATAAAAGTAGTATTTGACCACTTCCAGAATGAGATCATCCTTTTTAAGCAGGAAAAGGGATAAAATATCTTCAAGGGAATTTTATATATTTTCATCAAGGACATGGACAATTCTGATGTGGACAATTTTGCATGGAGGCTTTTCTCCCGGACTTCTTCATCAAAGATTGTGAATCTATGGTGCATTTACAAATATGTGAGATGTGGTTTTATGATAATATTTTTAATTCTCCAATCACATTGCTCATTTTCATTAGATGGATATTTGTCAGTCATGGACTTGTGTAAACCATTCCATTTGGTTTTTGTTGCATTAAGTGTAAAGAACAATGTTGGAGAATTATAATATGTAAGTTAGGTATGAGATATTTGTTACCTCTTTATTCCCTTTTATTTTAATGGTATCCATATTTTGTATTGGTCAAATGAGGAATTACCCTAGAACTAATGCCATTAGACACAAACTCAATGCTAAGTCCAACTAAGGAGAAAAAACAACACATGCTAATTAATATAGGAGCCAAGCATGAAAACAAACCTTCTCATAAAGAAGCGCTAGTTGGTTATGGAATCCAACATCACAGGATCGATGCATGAAGGGGATGAGTTTCGGTGGGTGGGAAAGTTACACTGACAACCTGCTTAACGAACTAACTCCCTGGTGCAAGTTACCTCACCGAGCAGTGGGAAACCCTCCAAGGAGTCTGAGTGAGTCTAGCCAACATCGATCTCAGGTACAACACCACTTTCCCGGTGTTTTCACCTTGTGTAGGAAGTCTAAAATATTATGGCCTCTATGGTACCACCTACTATACCAAAGCAGAGGGGGGACAGTCGAAAATTGACACCAATACCAACAAAGCATGGTTGATTACTTTGTTGGCCCAAATGCGACCTCATGCTTGACCCTTGTGTTAGAAGAGCTTCCCAAAGTCAGTGATATAGCAACTGGATTTCACTCCCTAACTCAAATATTTATGTTTGTTTAGCATCTTTGGAAAGTTATTCTCACAATCCTATTCCAAATATCTACACCTAACCTAAGATGGGTTTGAAGAGCCCTAGAAAAGTTGCTTGTTAAATTTTAATTAGCGCTTGATTTTAGGTTTTTGTTACTCAAAGGAGTGGTCATGAAACTGATGGAATTTTGACTTGACTCTTTAACCATGCAAGAGGAAAATGAAATGCGAGAATTTCAACTTCGATGAAAACTAGATATGGGAAGGAGCAAGAGGTTTTAAGAAAATAAATAATTTCTTAATATATTACTATGTGTGCACTGCTAATGACAAAAAGTATGAGCGAATTATCTAGATAAAAGGAAGCAAAATGACCCAAATTTTATAAATACCATGCAAATGTCATAGTTCACTTAGTACACCTATAAGAAATGGTGAAATATGTTTCTTATTCTTAAAGTCAAACAATAAAAATGATAACAAATGTATGCAATCTTTAGCACATCCCTATAAATAGTGCAAAAAATGGTAATGGGCCAAAGAATAGCAATAAAAATGTTGCAGTCCTCATCTCACAACTTTAAATGTCAACCCAGTTTTTGTACAATCTTGAGAGATGATGTGCACTAGATGTGCAAACTCCATACACATGTATTTATCTAAAAAGGAAAACCACGGCTATCCAAGAACTACAAATCTTAATTCAATAGAGAATATGCACTAATAATTAAACTAATACTATAGAAGGAAAAGATAAAATCCAACTAAAAAGGAAGATGAAAAACACTTAAAAGGAAGGCTATAAACCACTTGAAATGAAATCATCAAAACCAAATTTAAGGGATCATATAACCCAATGACCAATCCCTAATTATCCTGACAGTGGAAATCCAGGGTACAAGACTGCAAGGAGGAAAATCCATGTGACGAAATATAGGTTTCTTCATCCAAAACCAAGAAGTAAACTTGTTGGAAAACAAAGTTGCATTTACCTAAGCTAGTCTATAAGGTAGCTAGAGAGGTAGTGGGGGGGCCCAGAGGGCCCATAGTGATAATAGTGGAGATCATTCAATGTAAGGTTGACTAGGTCCACTATATTATTAAATAAGGCCCACTATGGTAGTTAGATATAATAAATGTAAGAGGACTTCTTAGAAGGTTCTACTTCTAGAAGATTCCTTCTCTAGAATGTTCTTAGGTGATGGTAACACTATATAAAGGGGTTCAAGCA
>ML802059.1:264608-284345 GCA_009831015.1 Picea engelmannii
TACGTGCGGGGTCCAACAGTAGTACTCAGCCCAATATCTCAGGGCACTAACTAAGGAGGATAGACCGTACCCTTAGCCGTACTACCCGACTACCCAGGTACTAGAGAGTATCTTCCCGAGTGCTGTTCTCAGTGACACTATAGAAGTCCGACGACCGATAGGTTTATCTAAAGAGGGCTTCAGGAAATCTAGGCCGATCTGTACACAGGTGTTGTCTAATGCACTACCACTCGAAGGGGTACCAATAGGGTTTACAAGGGTGGCCAACAGATGTGCGCTTAAGAACCACTTGTATTTCCTGTGTGTATGAATCCCTCAACCGCAGGTTTATGCGCGTAACGACAGATCTTTGTGGCTTAAAGACGTCGGAATACGTCTCTACCCTGAAAAAAATACCCACAGTTTCTGCCAAGGAAAGTGATCTGATACCACTTGCAAGATACCAGATATATAAAGTATGCAGAACAGAAATGAAATGCTAAAAATGAGATAATGATAGTAAAATATCCAGCGTAATCTTCACAATACACAGCAATGATATACGAAATAGCAACAGAAATAGCACTTTGATTCAGATAGCAATGTTCACAAGCCTCCTCGAGGGGGAAACCTCCAGTAGAGCAGTGCTCTATTACAATAATCTCCAAGCTAGGGTTCTCATACCCTCGCCTCTTATTTATACTAAATATGTCTATTAAGAGAAGCATCTAGAGGAAGATCCTTCTAGAAGCGGAAGCTTCTATTAGGTCTTCTTACATCCGCCTTATTCTATTTTATTGAAAGGCCTTATTAATATTGACCTTTATTACATCCGAATACATTGATCTACCTATGTGCGGGTTAGGACCTTAACACATTTCTGCGTGGTCAGTGGGGATGAGGAGCTCTGTAGACGAGTCCTTGGTTATCTCTTCGAGGTCCTCCTCTGTGATCTTGTAGTATGATTGAAGCTCTTATTTACGCTCATCTATGCCCGCGGTGATATAAATGAAGTGTCGATCTATGCAAAACTTCATGAGAGGTATGAACTAATATAGAGTGTTTGGCATCATGCGAGGGACAAATTCAATGGCTCTATTCAACTGAAGATAGTATGTGTGGAATACTATGTTTGAATGCCACTATTTTCCCATATCACTTGAGTACCAAAGCGTGGTGAACTTCGCAGCGAGTGGATCGAAGGGTTCACTGTCCAGGAAGGTCGCACCGTCCGATATCTCCCAAGCAATAAACACTATGAGGATCAGGAGCCATCTAAAGTGGAACTCATAGCCCTAATCCTGAGTTTTGTGGCAATCTAATTCTAGGTGCTTGACTAGGTGCTTCGCCCAGTTCAATTGGATTCCTTCTACACATTTCCTGGCAAGGTCAAAAATGAATCCTGTGACCTGTGTAGGTCTGTTCTTTCTCACAAGATTTCCTGCAATCAACTGGCAAGCAAGGCGCATTGCACCATTCTGGATGGAAGCTACCTTGTAGCCTCACATCCACTTTTCTACATCGCCATATGTGTATTTGATCCTCTGTGCCAATGCGTGATCTCTAGCCTTCCCTGGGTAGAAGTCCTGTGGGTTGGGTCCCTGCATGCTCAATCCAGTGATCTTATGGATCAACGTTGGATCGACTATGATGCATCATTCTAACCATAGATATCCACCATGGTAACATGAGAACAGGAGCTTAACAAAGGCCTTAACCTCCTGGTGCCTTCCAAAATGTGGAATTTTCATCACATTCAAGAGGGTGGACTACGTGAGGTTCATAGTCCATGGCTCAACGATTATTTTCAAGTTCTTCCTGTTCATTCTGGTCAAGTATTTGTAAGGAGTGATCATACTATGGTTCTTGCGGTCTCCTAGGTTCAAGTCGCTGAACTTCAACATCGTGATCTTATCCTGTTGCATTCTAACAACATGTATCCCTTTCGAGAGGTAGGCAATAACCATGGCATAATCAAAGTCCCTCGGGACACTGTCACGACTCAACGCGCCAGCCAAAGGTGGGATGTAGTCGGGTAATATAGTCAACATTAACTTCGTGTTTTCCAAGTCATCTCTGCTATCGGTTGGGATGGTTCGGATTCGCGAGCAGTCGATGGAGAGGATTGCACTCCCCTCATCGAGGAAGCTTGATTTCCTGCGCACATCATTTTCTTAGCCATGAGGTCGATCAGAACTTCTTCGACGACTTTCTCTGTGGCGCTGAGCTCGTCCAACATGCATGCTCAGATCGGGTAACTCCGGTGGATGAATGAGTGCTCAAATAAATAGAACCAATGTCGATCTTACTAAAAACAGGGCAGTAGTAATGAGTTGGCTAGGATACAATTCACAAAAGTGTTTTCGGTGTGACATTCGACACAATAAGTAGGCAACAATGTAACAGATCTCTCCAACGAACAAGAGGCCTTCATCAATGCAGTTCTATCCATTGTAGCATGGTCCCAATGGTCTTATGGCAAGATTTCTGTCCATAACTATTGTTCTAACCATTTGGGGTGTTAGTCTAATGGTTATAATGCCTTCAGCGACTATATTGCTTCACCATGGCAAAGTGTCATGTTGCATTGTTCTGATATCCTGACAAAGTTCCAGTTTTGCAAACCGTCCTTCTGCGAAGTCCCTTCTGGCACATTCTGCAACTTTTCTATCTTTTCTCTCTTCTTACTCATCTTTCTAGCCCTCTTCTCAGTGATCTTCGTATTGGTATTCCTCTTTCCATTTTGATTCTTATCTTCTTTTCACATAGTAACTTCACGTTGTTGAAATTCTTTCATAGGATTAGAGAGTAATATTGCTTCTATATTTAGGGTAGGTGATCTATTCGTCTGTGAATCTTCTTGTGTTCTTTCAACTTCGACATCCAAGTTTTTGGTTCTAAATAGCTTTGATTTGTTCTCATTTTCTTCAATCAAGTGCGCTATCCTCCTAGTCATGAAATCTTTTAATTCTTGCTTCTTTTGTTCTAAGACTTCCTCTTCGTTTCTTCTGGCCTAATCCTTTTCAATCCAAGTTTTTCCTAATAATATAGCAAATGGGGTGATGTTCTCAATAAATTTAACAACCTCAAAATCTTCCTTTGTTGAAGTTCCATGAGCACTCATAGATGTCTGGGTAAGTCTTCCACATAGGGTTATCATCTTTCCTCTAAATAATCCTATTCCTCCCAATGAAGGAATCATAGCAAGCTTTCCGAAAGTTTCCCAAGTTCTTTTTGTCATGATATTTACTTGTGTTTCCTCATCCAGAACACAGTCAATGTCAAAGTCTCATATTCTTGTTTCTATGCATTCTTTTTCTTTGAAGATCTCTGGTAAGTTGATATTTTTGTGATCATTTAGGGTTTCTTTCATTTGTAGAAAGACATTCTCTGATTTTTTCTAGGGTTCTGCCATGGTCTTAGTTTCTTGACTTTGCCCAGGGTTCTCTTATCTCATATTCATTCTTTCAAGCTTAGAAATCATTCTAGGGAAATCTAAAACTTCATGATCCATAGCTTTACAACAAACACAACTACGTATTCTACTAGGGAATTCCTTAGCAAGATGTCCCGGTCTTCTGCAACTGTAACAAAGAGTTAATCCTCTCTTTCTTTGAAATGATCCCCAACCTTTCCTGTACTATGCACTAGGATCATAGTAGCTAGCCTGCAAAAATTTATTTCTAGGATCCTGCATCCATTTGTTAGTCCAAACATTCTTTCTATGCATAGGAATAACATATCTTTCATTAATTTTGTTAGATCTACTCATATCAAACCTTATTTCATCTAGTTGTGCCCTACTTTTCAATCTAGGGTAAAATTTATCAACATATTTAGATCCATAATTTTGAAACAAAAATTTTCACTTATCTTACCTTTTCAATCAAAAATTTTCACTGTTCTTACCTTTATCAGAGCACAAAGCTTTACGATCTTACCTCTTTAACCAAAAAATCTTACTTTACTTTTATCAAAGCACAAATCTTTCAGGTCTTACCTCTTTTCTTCAGATCTGACTTTTCTTCTTGGCACAGAGCTTCACAAGTTAAGTAGAATACTGCGCACTAGGGCAACAGATCTACACACGAAGCTTTCTCTTTTCTTCTGTTCCCAACAATCATAGTTTCATGTCGCGGAAATAGAACCATTTGTTGGCATAGGGGAAGACCTAGGGTTCAATTCTTACAACAATGCACCAACAAAACCCTAACTATCGACCCTTTCAACAATGCCTGCAAAGCAGATGAAGTCTAACCCGAGGTAGAGGTAGGGGTGGTTGCAGGACTCAAGTGTTTAAAACCTTAGCTAGGACACAAATTTCGGATTGTAACACCTTAACAGAGCACTTAGCAGTCATAGTTCATCAATATTCGTCTTTAGCTTATAATGCAGATAAACCCTAATAACAGATCAATGCAGTATTAACACAGATCAATTAGATTCAAGCACTAAGAATACCAACATAGATCAGATCTAGCATTCATTCACATTGTTCAGCACTAAGCTATCATATTAGATTCTTCTAAGCATATATCAGTGCACTAATCATTTAACCACATAAACAAAAGAACAACCATAAAGCACAAAGAAACCACAACACATGATATACGTAGTTCACCCCCACCCTGGGGCTACATCCACCAACTCTTCTTATTTATTTCTTTCTGTCAATCTTCTACATGTAGAGAGCCATGATATCTTACTCCGTAGAGGACAGGAGATCTGCGCGCAATTTGCTGCAATTTTAATTTTTTCAAAATTTGCTGGAATTTGTACAACATTATACCATAAGGGATGAATCCCTCTGCCCACAATTTCTAGATGTTCTCTTGAAATTCAAGATGATCTAACCAAAAATTTTCCAATCTGAAAGTCTTGTTCCTGGGTGTGCATGAGATGTCCATCAAGAGTTGGGTGGGCCAGTGATCTGAGCTAGTCACATTGAGAATATTGGATTCCATGCTTTTTCCATCCAACATTAGGTTTTATGAGATCGAGAATCAATATAGACGACAAGAAACTTGATAAGAGCCCGAATGTCTATGAGACCATGTGAACTCACTGTTAATATTCTCAAGATCCACTAGGAAAGAGGCCTCTATGAACTCTTTGAAACCCTCTCTATCCTTTTCCAATCTATGGTTGCCACCTCTCTTTTAAGTCAGAGAGAGGATAACATTAAAATCTCCTCCATGGACCCATCTATGGTCTTGGATAATTTCCTTCACATCTTTCAAATTCTTCAGAAATGCAAACTTATCTAAAGGTGTGTGTGGGCCATATACATTTGTGATGTACCCTTCTTTATTGTAACCAATGGCTCTGAAGTGAGTTGAAATGGTCCATTTAGAGAAAAATAAATTATTGAGAATGATGGTTGCAGAGTTCAAGAGTATTGTGATCCCCCCTGTCGATCCTATGGAGTCAGTGTTGACATAATCACAATGCCTCGAACATCTTGCAAAAGTGGTTTTCTCTTCAATGTCATTGCATTTGATCTCCTACAAAAATAAAATGTTTGGATTCTCCTCCATGATACGATTTCTAAGGAGTCTTTGTTTTCTCCTTCCATTAAGGCCCCTTATATTCCAAGAGATGATCTTCATGAGGAATATGGTGGGGGGATGGGAAAGAATCTCTCAATGAGCAATTGGATCTTACTTGAATTAACCATATAACTTCATATTTCCCGAATTAACTGCTGAGTGGAATTTTTGCCTCGTCTTTTCTCTTCTTTCAATGATTTTTGGGGTTCTTTGCTAGGATCCAAATGGATTCCTATCCCCACTGTAACATCTCGCTCTAGCACACTTACAAAACTTATTCTTTGAGGACACTTGCTCGCAAGTGATCTGGATTTTTGTGATGATAAACCACTTATCCTTGATGATGATGCGTTATGATTGATGACAGGATGTTTTACTATTGTTGTATACAGGTGCTATTGACTCAGTTTATTTGAGTGTGCAGGGCTTTTGACCTAGAGGATGCAGAGGCATCGACGGAACCCTTGGACTCCGGATTGAGTCAGGGAGTGTGATATTGAGTTGATTTATTTACCATGATATTTATTGATTTGATGATATGTTGTTGACATGTTCTGACATGATGGTTGATGATGCAGGCTGACGATAGCTTGTCGACCAGACTCACATATGGAGTAAAGGGGCCACACATGATTTCCAGAGAGGTTGAGGGAGAGGTGTGGACAATAGCCCTGCCACAGCCTACTAGCACTCCCGCCGTGGCTCGAACTGTAGGTTAACGATTACCTAGTTTGAGACGATCCACGATGCCATGAGGGCAGGCTGCGACAGTCGCTCACGATGATTCTAAGGGCCACGCAATAAGGCGGGGGCCTTATTACTTAGAGCCCTTAGTCTCCCACAAGTTCACCTGGCGGAGTGTTGACTCCATGGGTTATAGATGTCTACCAAACAGTCAAGTCGAAAAGTGGCACCCTTGGAGCACGTGGTGCATCCTGAAGGGCACGTCGCGTAAAAGAAACACCAGTTGGCGAGTGGCACCCTTGGAGCACGTGGTGCATCCTGAAGGGCACGTCACGCAACAGAAGCAAAAGAGGCGAGTGGCACCCTTGGAGCACTTAGTGCGTCCTGAAGGGCACGTCGCATTGATGATGATGATGAGACAAACTAGATGAACCTAAGACCTTAACACCTTAAGAAATTCTCAAAACGACTCCCCTAATGAATTGTCGCCCAGTTCAAATCTAAACATAAATTTAAAACATCTCAAAGATAAAATTTTGATAAGCCCTAAGAGAAGATCCTACAAAAATAAACATAAGGGCGTAAACTAAAACCCTCGTATGTGTTAGTTAAAGTCTTCTTAAACTAAGGGGGATTAAAGTAATGAGGGAGATAAATTAATTGACACACATGGTTTTTAAATTTTAAAGAAGAAATAAAATTATTAAAGTGTGGGAGTATAAAAGTTAGGATTTTAAAAATACATTAAAAAGACTATTAAGCGCAATTATCTTTTTGGGTTTAAAAGAAAAATAAAAAATAAAAAAATAAAAAGAGAGAAATAAATAATAGAAATAAGGAAACTTGTAATAAAGGAAACTTAATGATGGAAAGTAGGGGACATAGGGTAAAAAGAAAAAATGAATCAACAATTAAGGAGTTACTAAAAATCAACAACTTCATTTTAGGAAAGTTATTAAAAGCACCCTAGGAGTAATTTTAGGAGCGACTAAAGGGGGGGTGAGGGAAATGAGTCTTTTAATTATTAAAAAGAAATTAATTTTGGAGAAACATGGGGGATGAGTGACACTTGGATGGTAGAGAATTTTTAGAGGATTGTCATTAAAAAGTAAATTAATAATGATTTAGGAAAGTAGGTGGGTCTCAAAATTCTATAAAAGAAGGGTAAAAGAAGGAAGAAGGGGGGAAACGGTGAGCGTAACGTTACGCTGTCGGATTGAGGCTTAACTGTTTGCTTGTGAAGAGTTGGGAATTTCTCAGCTGCATTAGAGTGGTAGCTCAACCGTGGAGGTGGGCTGAGAAGCTAGTCTTATCTCTGGATCTTGTGTGGCCCCTTTGCGGCTCGGGGGGCTAAGGGGGGAGCAGAGTACCCCTAGCGATTGGCTGGGAGGTACCGGTGAGGTCTCTATGATCGGCGAGCGGGAGTGGCATGGAGCACCAACATGGGATCACGACTTCGGGATATCAGCCGTCGATCACAGGTACGCAAGCACATTTCTGTTTAAGAAAAAGAAATTTGTAAAGTGTATATGATCTCTTAGGATGTCAATTGTTGTGAGAATTTCGGGGGTCATCCCGTTCCCTTGTTTTAGTTTTTTGCGCCTTGTTCAGATCTAGCCCTTGTGATCCTCTCGATGACATAAACTTAGGGCTTTAGCCTTCTTTTCTGTTGTCATATTTTATATGGTGTCCTGAGACGAAGTTATTGAATTCAATCGGTGTTGAGCTGGTTGGTTGGAATGAGTGTTTTATCTATTTACTCCGGCATTCTTTTTGAGTAACTGCTGTAAGAACGTTGTCTCTGTTGTTAAATTCAGCACTGTAGGAAATGATTATCCCATCGTTCCCTTCTCTGCGTGTTGTGGTTAAAACAAGACTTACTGCATTGTTGCTGTATATATCTGCGTTTCATTTTTTTTACTGTTGGGGCGTTTTAGTTGACTGTGGGCGTTATGATCTCCATGGGCGTTTTTTTTACCTTGCTGCGGGTGTTCACAACTTCTATGGGCGTTTGTATATAGAGGTAGGGACAAATCGTTTGGGGTAAAAACACTCTGGCAATCAATTTCGTTCAGGAAGAATTTAAAACACTCTGGCAATCAATTTCGTTTTCGTTCAGGAAGAATTTAAAACACTTTGGCAATCAATTTCGTTCAGGAAGAATTTAACCCACTCTGGCAATCAATTTCGTTTTTGTTCAGGAAGAATTTAAAACACTTTGGCAATCAATTTCGTTCAGGAAGAATTTAAAACACTCTGGCAATCAATTTCGTTTTCGTTCAGGAAGAATTTAAAACACTATGGCAATCAATTTCGTTCAGGAAGTATTTAAACCACTCTGGCAATCAATTTCGTTTTCGTTCAGGAAGAATTTAAAACACTCTGGCAATCAATTTCGTTCACGAAGAATTTAAAACACTCTGGCAATCAATTTCATTCAGGAAGAATTTAAAACGCTTTGGCAATCAATTTCGTTCAGGAAGAAATTAAAACACTGTGGCAATCAATTTCGTTCAGGAAGAATTTCAAACGCTCTGGCAATCCCATTTGTTCTGGCAATCAAAATTCGTTCTGACTTGCGTATCTGTATGTAGTCGATTCCAGTGGAGTCGTCCTTAGTTCCCTTCCTGGACTGGCAGATTTCCTTATGACATTGCTTGGGCCCTTCTTAAACTCCTTGAAGAGAATTTTAAGTTAACACGAGCTCTCCAATTGAAGTATTTATGTAAAAATTCAACCTGCCTTTAAAAAAACGTTTATAGATATGCGAAGTAGAAGGCAATTTCTCATATTCAACTCTTAATTTGGTTGATGTACTTACAGTTCGTCTAATCCAGTTCATTTTTACAGTTGTTTAATTTAGCTCGCTTACAGTTCGTTTAATTGAATTCGTTGCACTTCGTTTTACAACTCGTTCAATCTAGTGTTTTATAGTTTGTTTTACAATTCATTTAATTAAGATATCTGAACTAAATATGTTATGATCTACGTACAGTTCGTGTAATTTGGGATTGATTTCTTAACCTTTGTTTCCAGGGACCACAGTATTTGTTTTTGGTGAATTGTTTATGTTCTACTATACCTCAGTACATAATAGGTTGTACAGATTTGGTAATGTAGATGTAGTGTAATGCTCCCAGCTGACACCTTTAGTCCTCTTAATGTAAATGACAGTTTGGTCTTCGTTTCTTGGAAATGAGAATGTCGCTGTTGTGGGTAATAGTTAAGGGGTTAGCGTGGGACTTACCAAGGGTTAATAATCGAATTCTGACAACTGGAGCAGAATCATCATAACCACTACTTCCCAGAATTGATTTTTATTCTCATTAATGCTAAGTTGTTATTTATTATCTATCGTCGCTGTTGGTTAATAATGGACTGTGTCAACTAAAAAGAATTGTCATGTTATTTGCTTTTCAGATTGTTATTTCCTCATTTTAGTCAAATGGTTATTTTATTATTAATATTCGTCATTTGTTATTTAAATTTCACTACCAAGTTTAGTTCTACAAAGAAGAAGAAAATACCTATATTTTTGCTACGGCATGAAAGGAAAAATGTTATGGCATACATATGTCAATGAATAATTATTTATAATTTCGTAACTGTAATACATTGTTTGAAATATGAAATTGCATTGTTCTTACCATATGAACAAATTGCAAGGTTAGAATTGAAATGTATGACCCTTTTTATATTTCAATGTTATTATAATTAGAAATGAAATGATATGGATACCTTATTATAACGTTAGTGTAAACTATTGATATTGACATTAGGGACTCATAATTTAATTATGATGTTATTTTTGTCTCTTTTAAATGTTGATACTTTAGATGTGACATTTTTTTAAATATCTTATTATGTAGGGTCCCTTTTAGAATACTGTTATTTAAATAATGTCATTTTAAATATTTTAATTGTTATATCTTGTCATGTGTAAATATGATGGTTTATTGATATATTCAAATATGATTTTATTTATCAATGTGATGTTATTTTTATATTGAATTAGGTAAGGGTAATATATGTCATTATAAGTTAAGGGGCAAATTTTTTAGTGTTAGGTATTTTGTGAAAAATAATGGCATTGTGGACTTATCTTAATACGATTAAAAATTTGGTTACGGATGGTTATAAAAATAAGGTCCTAGAAACAAGTACCTTGAATTACTAAGATTGTAATGGCAGAATCTGCAATTACTTAAATTTACATTCCTAAACAGTTGGGATGGGTATCTCGTCTACCCATGGAGTTCAAGGGGGTATTGGGCCAGTATTACATGCCTTGAGTCGTGGGAACTCCCTTGTCTTAACATTGTTTGGTCATTGTCGGAGTCCTTCAGACATGCGCGTCCATAGAGTTAGGGGTTGTCTTGAGTTGTTGTTGTACTTGGACGAGATCGTTCTTTTGCCTGGTCTGCTTGTGTCGGGCGGAATATAGCCACCCCCTAGTAACCTTAGGAGACATGTATGTGTGCGTGATTTTTCTGTGTAAAGAATCCAGTGCCATATCAAGAGTCTCGGGCCCTTTAAAGGCAGGGTTTCCACTCTTGCGATACACCTGACAAAGATTACTAGTTTCTGCCTGAGCAGTCGGCCAGGAGCCTGTCTAATCTTCTTTCGAGTAGACATAAGACTAAAAGCTCTGCTTTTCTGTGCAGAAATAGTAAACTATATTGTTGGATTCTTCCATCTGTGACTGTACTGTACTTAACACCTGGTGTCGTTTTCTGCTTACAGTTGCTAGATGTACGCCTTATGTCTAGAGGTGATCATTGTTCGTTGTCACTGTGTTATGTTGGGGCCGTCTTGTTGTGTTCGTCTTGCTTGCGTTTCGTTCTAGGTCGGGTTACTAGTTTCTGCTTGAGCAGTCGGCCAGGAGCCTGTCTAATCTTCTTTCGAGAAGACATAATACTAAACACCTTGCTTTCCTGTGCAGAAATAGTAACCCTAACACCATGGATTATTCCCTCTGTATTCTACTGTGCACCCTTCAGTATGTCTTAATGTTTGTGTTGTGCGCCTCATGCCTATGGTCGTATATTGTTGCAGTTACTCGCTGTGTGCCTTCAGTCTTCTTGTGCTGAACATCGTGGTTGCGTCTTGTTGGTGTCGAGTGGCGACGTAGAGTCAAGTGTGTTTGTTACTCCTACACACACGCACACACCTTAAACCAAAAAAAAAAAAAAAATTGCACTTGTTCTCAGAGTTGTTGTCGTAACGAGGAGGTCGTTACATATGGTATCAGAGTCGGTTCGACCCGCGACTTGGGATTCACTACGGCTTTCGTTGACATGATTATATTTGATTATATTGTTGCTGATCGAGTTGATTGTGTGCGTGCAGGTAATCAGGGTTAGAGGACACCGCGGAGGCAGACTACGGGGTGCTAGGGGAGGAGGCATGACGCCTCCAACAGCATCCATGCCTGAGGGGTCCAACCCCTAGGGAGACGAGCAGGTTCTCGGACAGGAGCAGATAGCGGTTGGCGATGTGATTGGGATGATGAGATCCTTTCAGCGCATGTCCGAGGCTCTAATCAGCCGATTGGACAGAGATGAGGCCAGGGCGCCAGCACCTGCTGAGGTTCCGCCGCACGCACCGGCCGTTACAGGTAGCATTCACCGTGAACTCGAGAAGGTAAAATTTCCTGAGTTCTTTGGTGCCCCACGACGCAGCCGCCGAGGCATGGTTGGAGAATATGGCGATGTGCTTCGCACCTCGCGATTATACCTCCAACATGAAGGTCCGCATGGTGGTCTTTCAACTGAAGGGAAGCACTCTTCTAGAGTGGAAGACGCTCCTGCCACAGCTAAACATGGTTGTTGAAGACGTGTCATGGGAATTGTTCGAGGAACGGTTCCGAGAGAGGTATCTTTCTGAGGAATTCATTGAGCGTCAGCTCAATGAGTTCAACGCCTTACGACAGGGAGGTCGTACAGTGCCCGAGTACGAGGCACGTTTTATGGAGCTGCTCCGGTATGCTCCACACCTGAACACTGAGAAGCTCAAGGTCAACACGTTTGTGTTTGGCCTTAACGGCAGCCTGCGTGCAAAGGTTAGGATTTTGATGCCTCAAACCTTGCACGACGCTGTCCCAAAGGCCCTCATAGCAGAGGAGGAGCTTATCAGTGGGGGTCAGACCAGGACTCCATTGAGGCCAGCAAGGTAAGGTTCTTTTGGTACGCCGCAGCGGCAGACACCAGCGAGGCATACGCCGGGGTATCGTGGCTTCCAAAGGGGATCCACTTTTGCTACACCACGACGACCGCCGCCTCAGCAGCAGACACCTTATCGAGGACCACAGCACCAGCAGCAACGTCACCCGCAGCAGCAACAATTTAGGCCTGTTCAGCAGAACAGACCAGTGTTCCAGGCCGGTGAGCAGTCCTCTTCTACTTCGGATACCAGGACTACTGGGCCGAAGAAGGGGTGTTGGACGTGTAGGGAGCCACAGTACCAGCGTGATTGTCCTGTGGAGAGGGCCAGAGTGTCTGGATCAGCCAGACCCGCTACCATGGGAGATATGGGCAAGGCCCATCGGATTCATGCAGCGGTGAATAACCACCAGGCAGAGCACCAGTCGACTGTGCTCGAGACAACAGGTATTGTCGCTGACCAGACCCTTAGTATTTTGATAGACCCAGGTGCTACTGAGAGTTTCATTTTTGGTGCAGCGCTAAAAAGGATTAAGGTAAAGGAAGTCGAATAGGACAAGTTTACCTTCGTAGAGATGGCTTCGGGAGCCAAATAGAAGGTCGAAGGGAAGGTTACGGGCTGTGCCCTTAACTTGGGAGAGCTTTTCACGAGGGTCAACTTGTACGTCACGACCTTAGGGTCTTATGACATTGTGATTGGTATGGATTGGTTGGAATCGCATGAGGCGATACTCAACTGTAAGACGAAACGGTTGAGCTTGGTGGATGATGAAGGACAGAGACGGGTGATTGTAGGACGGAACCAGGGAGTATCCCTGAGGTTCGTCTCTTCCTTACAGTTACGAAAGAGTATGCGCAAGGGGTGCAAGCTTTATGCGATCCTTGCGCTAAATGAAAAGGGAGTAGCATAAGGTCTAGAACACCTTCCGGTGGTGAAGGAGTTTGCGGACATATTTCCAGAGGAGTTGCCTGGGATGCCGCCAGAAAGAGAATTGGAGTTTACCATAGACCTGAAACCGGGGACTGAACTGATAGCAATAACGCCTTATCGGATGTCGACCCCGGAGTTGCAAGAGTTGAAAATGCAATTGAAGGAGTTGTTAGACCTGGGATTGATACGTCCTAGTGTGTCACCGTGGGGTGCACCAGTTATTTTCATTCGGAAGAAGGACGGATCGTGGAGGCTTTGCATTGACTACCGTCAACTGAACAAGGCTACGATCAAGAATCAGTATCCCTTGCCGAGAATTGATTATCTGTTCGATCAAATGAAGGGTGTGATGGTGTTCTCCAAGATCGATTTGCGATCAGGGTATCACTAGTTACAGATCAAGGAGGATGACGTCCCTAAGACCGCTTTTAAGATGAGATTGGACATTATGAGTTTACTGTTTTACCTTTTGGACTAACAAACGCCCTAGGGTTATTCATGATTTTGATGAACGGGGTGTTCCACGAGTACTTGGACAAGTTTGTTCAAGTATTCATTGATGATATTTTGATCTACTCTCAGACGACGAAGGAGCATGACGAGCACTTGCGCTTGGTACTACAATGTTTACGAGAACACAAATTATATGGGAAGCTGTCCAAATGCTCTTTTTATCAATCGAGGATTCACTACTTAGGGCATGTCATCTCCGGCGAAGGTATCGCCATGGATCCAGCCAAGGTTGAGTCTATTATGGAATGGTCGGCGTCGACGAATGTCACAGAAGTGCGTAGTTTTATGGGTTTGGCAGGATACTATCGACGGTTTGTCGAGGAATTTTCGAAGATAGCAAATCCGATCACGGAATTGCAGATGAAAAACAAGAAGTTTGTTTGGACAGAGAAATGCGCGGAAGCGTTTAGGAGGCTTAAAGCGTTGTTAACAACAACGCCGATACTAAAGGTCCCTGACATGCACGCAAACTTCTTGGTATGCACTGACACATCCAAGGAAGGTTTAGGAGGAGTCTTGATGCAAGACGGACAAGTGATTGCTTACATTTCTAGGAAACTAATGAGGCATGAGGAGAACTACGCGACGCACGATTTGGAGTTATTAGCCATTGTATATGCCTTGAAGGTTTGGAGACACTACCTTGTTGGACGAAAATTTGAATTAAAGACTGATCATTGTGGACTACAACACATTTTTATGCAAAGCGACCTGAACGCGCGACAACTACGTTGGTTGGAATTGCTTAGCGAGTACGACTTCGAGATTTCTTACATAAAGGGGACAGTGAACCGAGTAGCTGATGCTTTGAGTCGGAGACCACGCATCTTTTCGGTGTTGCCTCTTCAGACGAACCTACGTGAGAAGATTCTCACTTTACAACGTGACGATGACTGGTACAAAGAAGTCGAGGATTTTATCGGACAAAACACAATGATGGTACCACGATATGAGGGATTTTCTTTTGATAGCGATGGTTTATTGAGGTTTAGAGGTCGGATTTACATACCACCAAACGACGATTTGAGGATGTTGATCCTGGGCAAGGCTCATAGAGTAGTTTACGTGGCTCACCCAGGAGTCACGAAGATGAGGGTAGACCTTAAACCCTTATTCTTCTGGAAGGGAATGAAGGCCGACATAGTCAACTTTGTGGCTAGATGTCTCGAGTGTCAGCAAGTAAAGGCTAAACATAGACACCCGACAGGATTACCTCAACCGCATGCCATTCCGGAATCGAAATGGGAAGTTATTTCGATGGATTTTATTGTTAGATTGCCACTGACGGCAAGGAGACATGACTCGATTTTTGTAGTAGTAGACACTCTGATGAAGAGTGCTCACTTTATTCCAGTGCGTACGACGTATCAGGCACCTGACATAGCGAGAGTTTTCATCAGTGATATTGTGAGGCTGCATGGCGTGCCTAAAAAGATTATATCCGATCGAGGATCGATGTTTACAGGACGATTTTGGACGAGTTTCCAAGAGGCCTTGGGAACTCAACTTAACCTTAGTACTGCATATCACCCAGAGGCGTATGCATGATGTTTTTCATGTATCTGTTTTGAGACATTATATTAATGATCCTACGCACATGATTGACATGAGTTCCTTACAGGTATCAGACGAGAGAGCGCTCACGGCTGAGCCGGTCCTCATATTAGATCATCTCGTTCGATAGTTACGACGTCGAACGGTAGATCAGGTCAAGGTCCAGTGGGACAGTTATAGTCTGCACTCGGCGACCTGGGAGGACGCATATGATATGCGCCAATAGTTTCCATTTTTATTTGATAGATAGACTTAGGATACTGTGGTACTTATGATATTGTGGTACTTTTATTTCGGCACTTATACTGAGAAACTTTGGGACGAAGTTTAGACCAAGAGGGGGTGTATGTAACATCTCTCTCTGGCACACTTACAAAACTTATTCTTTGAGGACACTTGCTCGCAAGTGATCTGGATTTTTGTGATGATAAACCACTTATCCTTGATGATGATGCATTATGATTGATTACATGATGTTTTACTATTGTTGTATAGAGGTGCTATTGACTCAGTTTATTTGAGTGTGCAGGGCTTTTGACCTGGAGGATGCAAAGGCATCGACGGAACCCTTGGACTCCGGATTGAGTCAGGGAGTGTGATATTGAGTTGATTTATTTACCATGATATTTATTGATTTGATGATATGTTGTTGACATGTTCTGACATGATGGTTGATGATGCAGGCTGACGATACCTTGCCGACCAGACTCACATATGGAGTAAAGGGGCCACAAATGATTTCCAGAGAGGTTGAGGGAGAGGTGTGGACAACAGCCCTACCATAGCCTACTAGCACTCCCACCGTGGCTCGAACTGTAGGTTAATGATTACCTAGTTCGAGACGATCCATGATGCCATGAGGGCAGGCTGCGACAGTCGCTCACGATGATTCTAAGGGGCGCGCAATAAGGCGGGGGCCTTATTCCTTAGAGCCCTTAGTCTCCCACAAGTTCACCTGGCGAAGTGTTGACTCCAGGGGTTATAGATGTCTACCAAACAGTCAAGTCGGCGAGTGGCACCCTTGGAGCACGTGGTGCATCCTGAAGGTCACGTTGCATAAAAGAAACACCAGTTGGCGAGTGGCACCCTTGGAGCACGTGGTGCATCCTGAAGGGCACGTCGCGCAACATAAGTAAAAGAGGCGAGTGGCACCCTTGGAGCACGTAGTGCGTCCTGAAGGGCACGTCGCATTGATGATGATGATGAGACAACCTAGATGACCCTAAGACCTTAACGCCTTAAGAAATTCTCAAAACGACTCCCCTAATGAATTGTCGCCCAGTTCAAATCTAAACCTAAATTTAAAACATCTCAAAGATAAAATTTTGATAAGCCCTAAGAGAAGATCCTACAAAAATAAACATAAGGGCGTAAACTAAAACCCTCCTATGTGTTAGTTAAAGTCTTATTAAACTAAGGGGGGGTAAAGTAATGAGGGAGATAAATTAATTGACACACATGGTTTTTAAATTTTAAAGAAGAAATAAAATTATTAAAGTGTGGGAGTATAAAAGTTAGGATTTTAAAAATACATTAAAAAGTCTATTAAGCGCAATTATCTTTTTGGGTTTAAAAGAAAAATAAAAAATAAAAAAATAAAAAGAGAGAAATAAATAATAGAAATAAGGAAACTTGTAATAAAGGAAACTTAATAATGGAAAGTAGGGGACATAGGGTAAAAAGCAAAAAGGAATCAACAATTAAGGAGTTACTAAAAATTAGCAACTTCATTTTAGGAAAGTTATTAAAAGCATGAGAGGGTATCTAGGAACCCTAGGAGTAATTTTAGGAGCGACTAAAGGGGGGGTGAGGGAAATGAGTCTTTTAATTATTAAAAAGAAATTAATTTTGGAGAAACATGGGGGATGAGTGACACTTGGACGGCAGAGAATTTTTAGAGGATTGTCATTAAAAAGTAAATTAATAATGATTTAGGAAAGTAGGTGGGTCTCAAAATTCTATAAAATAAAGGTAAAAGAAGGAAGAAGGGGGAAAACGGTGAGCGTAACGTTACGCTACCGGATTGAGGCTTGACTATTTGCTTGTGAAGAGTTGGGAATTTCTCAGCTATATTGGAGTGGTAGCTCAGCCGTGGAGGCGAGCTGAGAAGCTAGTCTTATCTTTGGATCTTGTGTGGCCCCTTTGCGGCTCGGGGGGCTAAGGGGGAAGCAGAGTACCCCTAGCGATTGGTTGGGAGATACCGGGGAGGTCTCTAGGGTCGATGAGCGGGAGCGGCACAGAGCACCAACACGGGATCGCGACTTCGGGATATCAGCCGTCGGTCACAGGTACGTAAGCACATTTTTGTTTAAGAGAAAGAAATTTGTAAAGTGTATATGATCTCTTAGGATGTCGATTGTTGTGAGAATTTCAGGGGTCATCCCGTTTCCTTGTTTTAGTTTTCTGCGCCTCGTTCAGATCTAGCCCTTGTGATCCTCTCGATGAAATAAACTTAGGGCTTTAGCCTTCTTTTCTGTTGTCATATTTTATATGGTGTCCTGAGACGAAGTTATTGAATTCAATCGGTGTTGAGCAGGTTGGATGGAATGAGTGTTTTATCTATTTACTCCGGCATTGTTTTTGAGTAACTGCTGTAAGAACGTTGTCTCTGTTGTTAAATTCAGCACTGTAGGAAATGATTATCCCATCGTTCCCTTCTCTGCGTGTTGTGGTTAAAACAAGACTTACTGCATTGCTGCTGTATATATCTGCGTTTCGTTTTTTCTAATGTTGGGGCGTTTTAGTTGACTGTGGGCGTTATGATCTCTATGGGCGTTTTTTTTACCTTACTGCGGGTGTTCACAACTTCTATGGACGTTTGTATATAGAGGTAGGGACAAACCATTTGGGGTAAAAACACTCTGGCAATCAATTTCGTTCAGGAAGAATTTAAAACACTCTGGCAATCAATTTCGTTCAGGAAGAATTTAAAACACTCTAGCAATCAATTTCGTTCAGGAAGAATTTAAACCACTTTGGCAATCAATTTCGTTTTCGTTCAGGAAGAATTTAAAACACTCTGGCAATCAATTTCGTTCAGGAAGAATTTAAAACACTCTGGCAATCAATTTCGTTCAGGAAGAATTTAAACCACTCTGGCAATCAATTTCGTTTTCGTTCAGGAAGAATTTAAAACACTCTGGCAATCAATTTCGTTCAGGAAGAATTTAAACCACTCTGGCAATCAATTTCGTTTTCATTCAGGAAGAATTTAAAACACTCTGGCAATCAATTTCATTCAGGAAGAATTTAAAACGCTCTGGCAATCAATTTCGTTCAGGAAGAAATTAAAACACTGTGGCAATCAATTTCGTTCAGGAAGAATTTCAAACGCTATGGCAATCCCATTTGTTCTGGCAATCAAAATTCGTTCTGGCTTGCGCATCTGTATGTAGTCGATTCCAGTGGAGTCGTCCTTAGTTCCCTTCCTGGACTGGCAGATTTCCTTGTGGCATTGCTTGGGCCCTTCTTAAACTCCTTGAATAGAATTTTAAGTTAAAACGAGCTCTCCAATTGAAGTGTTTATGTAAAAATTCAACCTGCCTTTAAAAAAACGTTTATAGATATGCGAAGTAGAAGGCAATTTCTCATATTCAACTCTTAATTTGGTTGATCTACTTACAGTTCGTCTAATCCAGTTCATTTTTATAGTTGTTTAATTTAGCTTGCTTACAGTTCGTTTAATTGAATTCGTTGCACTTTGTTTTACAACTCGTTCAATCTAGTGTTTTATAGTTTGTTTTACAATTCGTTTAATTCAGATATCTGAACTAAATCTATTATGATCTACGTACAGTTCGTGTAATTTGGGATTGATTTCTTAACCTCTGTTTCCAGGGACCACAGTATTTGTTTTTGGTGAATTGTTTATGTTCTACTATACCTCAGTACATAATAGGCTGTACAGATTTGGTAATGTAGATGTAGTGTAATGCTCCCAGCTGACACCTTTAGTCCTTTAGTCCTTTGGTCTTCGTTTCATGGAAATGAGAATGTTGTTGTTGTGGGAAATAGTTAAGGGGTTAGCGTGGGACTTACCAAGGGTTAATAATCGAATTCTGACAACTCGAGCAGAATCATCATAACCACTACTTCCCAGAATTGATTTTTATTCTCATTAATGCTAAGTTGTTATTTATTATCTATCGTCGTTGTTGGTTAATAATGGATTGTGTCAACTAAAAAGAATTGTCATGTTCTTTGCTTTTCAGATTGTTATTTCTTCATTTTAGTCAAATGGTTATTTTATTATTAATATTCGTCATTTGTTATTTAAATTTCACTACCAAGTTTAGTTCTACAAAGAAGAAGAAAATACCTATATTTTTGCTACGGCATGAAAGGAAAAATGTTATGGCATACATAT
>ML802059.1:333495-345857 GCA_009831015.1 Picea engelmannii
AAAAAGCCACAAGTCTTTTATGGAGTGTATCGACTTCCTACATAGTAAAGATTGTAACTTATTGCTTCAAAATATGCTCCCTACATAGTAGGCATTGTAACTTATTGCAATAAAATATAAATTAGAAAGTGGTGTGTTATGTATTGCTATGATTTATAGAGTGCAAAAAGAGAACCAAAACTATATTAAGTGACTAAGTTGTTATACAAAACCTTATGTATATAAGGCTAGATAATTTTCATTTCATAATATAAAGTGATATCCTCTGAATATTAGAGGACTTTCTAAGATTATATATTAGACAATTTGTCCCTTSATTGCCATTCTTGAGCTTTGTGTGAGGTTTTCTATTAAATGTAATTTGTTTTATTTTAATTAATGGAAAACAAATGAGTAATATTGTGTTCGTTATTGATTTTTTTATTTTTAAATATTTTTTTCTTTTAACATTATATTAATATCTACTCTATTTTTTAACTTTTTAAATGTAATTTGTTTTATTTTAATTAATAAAAAGCTAATCATTAATATTGTGTTTATTGTGTTTGTTATTGAGTTTTAACATTATATTAAAAACTTTTCTTTTCTTAAATATTTTTTTGCTTTTAACATTATAATGATATCTACTCTACTTTTTAAATATTGTTTATTATTATTTTATGTGCATTATTATTAAATTGAATTTTAATTTTAATAATATGTTAATATGGTTATTACATTATGAGATCAACATGTTACTTTATAGGAATAAAACTTGAATGAGGAAGATAACACCATCCCATAACCACTCAAACTAGACCTAATTAATACACAAACACACATACACATAAACAATTTTGTATCAATTTTTTAAATATATATTTGATTAACTAAAATGATTTTTTTTTAAATAAATTAAAATTTAATTTTAATATATATATTTTTCCTAAGAAAAAAAGGTTATTTTATTTCATATGAGAAATAAAATCACATTTTGTAGTTGCATGTCCCCATGCATTTGGTGGAGTTTCCATTTCAAGGGTTGCCCCTGGTTACAAAAAAAAATTCCAAAAAAGTAAAGGTGACAGCATATTTTTGTCTCGGGGACATAAATTCCACATATACCATACAATATATATAGTCTTTTTACAAAGAGAAAAAAGGTGAGTGGTTGCAAACTTATGAAGAGTGTGAGTATTCCCTTGTAAGAGTATCCTCCCAAAAATCTTGTATGAAAACTGTTCTGATAAAAAAAAGAGCTCGATGGTGCTAATCATTTTGAGTTGTTACTATGGGATGTCGTTTCTCTTCTATAAAAGGCATGTGGTAGAACTCATAGATTGTTCCGATATTGTCTTCTACTATCATCCACTACCCATAATCCGTATGTATCCTTGCTTTCAGTAAGTGGTTGCAAACTTACGAAGACGGTGAGTATTCCCTTGTAAGAGTATCCTCCCAAAAATCTTGTATCAAAATGGTTCTAATAAAAAAAGAGCTCGATGGTGCTAATCATTTTGAGCTGCTACTATGGGATGTCACTTCTCTTCTATAAAAGGCCTATGGTAGAACTCATATATTGTTTCGTTGTTGTCTTATACTATAATCCACCGCCCATAATCCATCTGTATCCCTACTTTTGAGAGTTGGTCAACTACCATATTCTTTTCCATGTAAACATGTTGGATATCAAAAGTGTCAAATGAGRCCACAATTCTATGAACTTCTTCAAGGATGGGAAGCAAACAAATATTATGAAACTACTGTAATTTTTKAACCCATTTAACAACAATTTGAGAATCACCAAAAATATGTATGGAATTCACATTCTTTACCTTTGCAAAGAGTAGAAGTAATTATTTGTGTCAGGGCCCAACCCCATCTTGATTTTATAGCAGACATGGTTAAAAAGATGCAAGACAACCCCTCCACTATATGATTGGTTTCTATTTTGTGATGCACCATAAAAAAATTCCCACATCCTTGTGTGATCCACTATTTCTTCATGTATTGTCCTTCCAGACTCCCTCCCTTTTGCTTCTGGAAAATGATCTAGGATGATAATGTTAGAAAATGATACACACTTACATGCTAAACCTAGCAGAAGAGAGGAAGAAAGATTTAATCAAGAAAGTAAATGACACAACAATCACATAGTACACAAAGATTTTACCCTAGAAACCCAAACCGGGAAAACCAACATTCCTTGAGCATTCTTCTCCTTGTTGTCTTATTCATTCAGAATAAAATGGTACATGTCTAACTTTGGTCCACACCTAAGACACAATCGAAAGCATACCCTCTTTCTTACGCAAGAACAACCTTATAGCCAATTAGGCTTACATCTACATGACCAACAACCTCTACGATTATTGATTGACTCATTGATCATCCTTTTCGGACTTACAATGCGTCTTCTTTATAGATTTAAAGAAGACAAAACCATAAAGAAAAAAGGCTCCCCAAAACGGTTACACATCCATGCATATCATTGACTACAAATCCCACAAATCTCAGGATTTTGTTACTGTCGAATACCAAGTCGTATTAGCCGTTGACTACCAGTCAACCTTCATTCGGTCTTCAATCGGTTGCCATATGACCGCCCATCAACCTATTTGACTTGTTGTCGATGTCTTTACCATGTCGAACCACCTCGAACTTCGACTTTACTCGGTTGACTAACCTCGACCTTCGACTTGTTTTCAATCCACCTTGACTTCGTATTTACCCAGTCAAACCACTTTGACCTTCAACTTAGACTATCAATCGATCCACCTCGAATTTCACTACAAAGAATATAAAAACCCAACATTCTCCCACTTGTTTTATTCTTTGTTGAAACCAGGAGACCTTTGAACTTTCGTTCACAGAACCAGAGCAACAATGCCCATTGTCTCTCTGCACCAAGAGAACTTCACAAAACTCACAGACTTGTTCAATGAGTCTTCTATGTTTTCCAACGTGTCTACTTTCTCCAACAACACCTTGTTGCTTTCCACCATGTCTCTCACGAAATGGTATTGTACATCAATGTGCTTAGTCTTCGAATGATAAGCTGGGTTTTTTGCCAAAAATATTGTTCTTTGACTGTCACAACTTATGTTCATAGCTCTCTGTTCAAACTCGATTCTTAAACACAACCTTTGCAACCATACTTCTTATATGCTTCCATGAGTGGCTGCCATGTATTCAGATTCTATTGTTAACAAGGCTAAAAATTATTATCACTTACTCATCCAGTTGATTGCACCACCAGAAATTTTTAATACATATCCACTAGCAGACCTCTGTCGATCCAGATCTCCAGCCCATTCAGAGTTGACAAATACTTTGTACATTTAATTCACTATCACATTCAAGTTTTCCTTGGTAGCATATAGGATAATCTGTTGTGCCACAAAAATACCTGTATACTCTCTTGATAGTTGTCCAATGCTCCTTTTGAGGTGTCGACATGTATTTGCTCAACACTCCCACTATATGTCCACACGAGCATTGGAATATGAGAAATGGATCATATTATGATGCTCGTGTGCTTCCTCATCATGGTGGCCACTCTACATGTAAGTGTTACAACTATTAATTACTCACGCTCGAAGGTACATTCCCATACTCATCGAGGAGCTCATGTCTCTAGTTAGATGAGTGGATTAAATTATCATCAGACTAATTCTTCTTCTGATGAATTTGCTTTTATTGCACGTGTTATGCTGGAGGATGGTCACGAATTTCGATCATCCATGGACTATCATGAGAAGAGGGATGTGGAAGCTCTTCTGTCTTTTAAAAACATATCAAATAAGATCCATCTAGAAGGCTGTCCAACTAGACAATAGAGAACTCACATGATGTGTGCTCTTGGCATGGTATTACCTATAAGAAACATACTAGAAGAATTTTTTCCATAATACTTCTTGTTCTCGTACCTTTTATTAATTCTAACTTAAGATTGGAAGGTACCCTTTTTCCCTCTCTCGACAACCTCTCCTAGTTGGAGACGCTAAATCTTAATGGTAATAATTTTATAGGAGGAATTCAACCCGATTTCGGGCAGCTTAAAGTATTGTGAATACTTGATCTCATCTAGAATAATTTAGGTGGATCGATTACACAAACATTGTGTAATTACACATTCCTCAAATGGACCGAGCTTTCATGGAACAACTTCATGGGGACCATACCAACAAAGTTTGGTCATCTAGTCGACTTGGAGAGTTTTGACTTGAGCATCAATAATTATCTAGGCGAAAGTATTCCAACCTCTCTCTGCAACTTCACCTCTCTCCAAGAATTCTCGATTGAATAAAACAATTCCACTGGTCCAATCCCTTCTGAAAACGAATATAGGCACCCTCCTTGTGTAATTGTATGATTATTCAGATTATTAGGCAACATTATCTTTGAGAGCAGAAGAACAGAAGAGAGAGCTTGTGAAGAACCTCCATGTACAGATATTGAATTAATAGGAAAGACTTTGATTCAATTACATGAATGTGTTTGATCTCTGTATGTTGTTTATATTGTGTTGTTGCATACTTGTTTCTCTTTATGCTTATCTTTTATATGCTGCATATGTGATTGTGTATCAGGTTCGAAACCTGAGAGAATGAGAAATGAGTTTCAATTGTTTCTCTGTTCGAGCCAAGAGATTCCTGCATAGAGTGCAGTTGAATTCCTCCGCTTAGAGTGCGTTGAGGAGGCTGAGAAGGTGAACTCTTATTCTCATATTCCAGAGTTGTGTTTTGTTATTCGAGCCGTGCAGGTGAAGTGCAGGTCGGATTGGAACCTCAGTAGCAAGTCTGAGGAGGGTAAGGTCGGGTTTGCCGTGATGGTGAACGCTCAGGACCGGGAAGACTTCAGCACAGTGGAAGGTTGGTGAAGGCTGAAGTCGAGCACCGGGAGCGTATTCGAGAAATCTCTGAAGGAGACGAGAGAACCAAGCTCAGGAGGGATAGTTCCTTTACTTCATCGTAGGGACAGACTCTAGTGAATTTCGTGTAGGGAAAAGGTGGTAAAGCGGAGAACTCTTCAGAGGGAGAGAATCGACGACTTGAAGTTGTCGAATAGATCTTCGAAACCCCGCAGACCTTCAGTTCGTGGAGGATATGCGAGGGAGTTAACTCGCAAAACGCACGGAGGAGTCCGGGTTCCATATCGGCATATCGGGGTTGACGAGTGCAAGGTTTGCATGCACGACGAACCCGTGAATCGCGATCCTCCGATTTAATCAGAGCCGTCAATCGTTGGAGGGACAGGTGGCACGAGATCCCGAGGATTCGGGACTCGGTACTTCGGCTTTTGCAAAGTCGAAAGGAGCACGGAGAAATCGCAAGGGCGCAAGTCACGAAGGGTCCCACAGAGATTGTGTGGAGTACACACGTGGCATCGCGCATCGGCATTCGGAGGTTTGGAAGATAAGCAGGCGTGACCTTTCATACGCCAATTTTCCGATGGGGAAAAACCCGACAAGGTTGAGCCGTTGACCGTTGACCTCGGGGATCGGGGATCGGAGGTTGAAGTTGCACGAGGAGTGCGCACAGGGTTCACAATTCCATGAAACCCGATTTCCCAAGATAGTTGCCGGGAGATCAACAGAGTGTCCTGTGGGTGACAGAGGGTCCCGATACGGGATTGGAGGAGCATCAGAGCTCTTCGGGCCGAGGTTTGTGAAGGTCCTGGCGAGGCGATCGTGCCGTTGAGGTAGGTTGGTGTCACTATTTCTGCATTTGTCATGATGGGTTGGCCTTAATCGTTTTATAGTTTAGTGATGAGATTAATATGTCGTCTTTGTATAACCGATCAATGAAAAAATTGGAGTTTTTTTCCCCTTCTTTGAGCCATTGGACCCTTGATTTTTGCTACCAGAGGGTTTCCTCTTAGGCATATCGTTCCTCCAACTGTTGTTTGACATGTGCCTATTTGGCTTTAAGTAGGTTTGAGCTTCCTTGTGAGATTATATCCTATTGGATGTTCTTCATTCTCTGCTCCAAGTCTCGTTGGGCTTGGAAAATGTTTCCAAAAGAGTGTTTGTTCCATTCTTTAAGCTGTAATTTGAAGTTTTTCAAATTTTTCTGGAATTTGCACGTCATTTTACCATAAGGGATGGCTGCCTCTGCCCACCATTTCTAGATGTTCTCTTGAAAGTCAAGATGAGCTAACCAAAATTTTTCCAAATTGAAAGGCTTGTGCATGGGTGTGCATGAGATGTCCATCCAGAGTTGGATGGGATAGTGATCTGAGCCAGTCACATTGAGAATAATGGATTCCATGCTTTCACCATCCAACATTACGTTTTATGAGATCAAGAATCAATCTAGACGACAAGAAACTTGTTAAGAGCCCAAATGTCTATGAAACCATGTGAACTCAGTGTTAATATTCTCAATATCCACTAGGCAAGAGGCCTCTATGAACTCTTTGAAATCATCTCTGTCCTTTTCCAATCTATGGTTTCCACCTGTCTTTTCAGCTAGAGAGAGGATAACATTAAAATATCCTCCATGGACCCATCTGTGGTCTTGGATAATTTCCTTCACATCTTTCAAATTATTCAGAAATGCAAACTTCTCTGAAGGTGTGTGTGGGACATATACATTTGTGATGTACCCTTCTTTATCGTAACCAATGGATATGAAGTGAGTTGAAATGGTCCATTTACAGGAAAATGAATTATTGAGAATGATGGTTGCAAGGTTCCATAGTATTGTGATCACCCTTGTCGATCCTATGGAGTCAATGTTGACATAATCATAGTGCCTCCAACATCTTGCAAAAATGGTTTTCGCTTCAATGTCATTGCATTTGATCTCCTACAAAAATAAAATGTTTGGATTCTCCTCCATGATACGATTTCTAAGGAGTCTTTGTTTTCTCCTTCCATTAAGGCCCCTTATGTTCCAAGAGATGATATTCATGAGGAATATGGTGGGGGGATGGGAAAGAAGCTATCAGTGTGCCATTGGATCTGACCTGAATTAACCATGTATAACTTCCTATTTCTTGAATTAACTGTTGGGTGAACTTTTTTCCTCATCTTTTCTCTTCTTTCAACGATTTCTGGGGTTCTTTGCTAGGACCCATATGGCTGCCTAGCCCCACTCCATATCTATAGGTGGAACGATAGGTGGAATTAAGGTATACTTTATAGACTTTCTGAAGCTGCTCCCGGGTGATGGATAACAATTCTTGCTTGCGATAAGCTTCCTCTAGACTCACCATATCGATATTTTCTAGTTCCTTCTCATTCAACTCTATCTCCATGTCATCGTAGTCTTTTGTGACCCAATCATAACCCAGGGGATCTGCAACTAGGGTGGGGGTAATTTTCTCCAACATTGGGTCTCAGATTACTTTGGATTTTCCTTAAATATTCTCCTAATCGAGATGCAGAGAGGCCCCTTCTAGATCATGAGAATCCATGATCAGGTTTAGAATATCTCAAAAGAATTGCTAGTTGACATAGCCTTAGATGGTGTAGGGTTGTCTTTTTCTATTTTTTCCGTCATTTTCCTTGGACTCGAGTGAATCCATCTTTAGGCCTTTCAGAAGTTTCATCCATAGACCTTGGAGGGGAAATAAGTGTACAATATACGAATAAATGGCCATGATCATGAAATTTCCTAGATGTAAAAGGCATATTCTCATAGTCTATCATCTGGATCCATTCCTCAGATTGATATTATAAGCATATGGAACTCGGAAGGGGCTTGAAAATGTTTATGTAGACATATATCCGAGCATAGGAGGTGTAGCGACGCTGACGCATTGCTTCAGTTGACTTTACAAAGATCCCTAGGATGTTTCCTATCCCATCTAGGATTTCTCCATGCCATAATTCTCGTGGGAGTGAGAAAAGTATGATCCATACAGGATCATAGGTAAAATCTTCATTTTCCTGGTTGAAGCGTTCCATCCAATATCTTAGATAGAGTCCAGTTGAGTTAAATAAATAGGATATGTTCTCAAAGATTTTCTCCTTATCTTACAGGCTGTGGAAGATTGCAGTGAAAAAACCCTTAGATCCTAGCTAAATATCAAAAAGGCCTCTGGGTTTCCACCAAGATTTGATCCATTTGATTAGATCTCTTTTTGAAGGCCATAGACCCATAAATTTTCCAATAAGGGCATGATCCCTCATGTACTATTTTTGAACTAACTACATACCTTGGTGTTGTTTAAGCTTGAGGGGTGCATTTACCTGGTTCCTATGCTCAAGCCACCTTTGGATGGGAAGATTCAGACTCAATTTCTATTTCCTTTCCCTTTCTCAATTAAGCATGGTAGGCCTAACTCCGTAGCTGTGGTGATGGTTCAAAAGGAGGTCGTGATACACTAACTCCTACTGGTTCACTAGAAACCGCATTGCGATACAAGGGGGCTCATGCCCCCTCACCTTCAGACATTGTGGCATAAACTAATCATTCCCCCTGGAGGAGAAGACTGCTCTAACACATAAGATATCTGAGATATGTAGAAACCCTAGTTCGTGAATAACAAAAAACCCTATTCATAATGGATACAAGATATTGAACCCACCTATTTTGACAAATATTATTTCATAAAGGAATTTTAAATGCCATCAGTTATTCCATCTATGTTTGATGGATTGAATCCCAACATGAATAAGATAATATTGCATGTTCTGAGGTTCGGGTGTAAAGAACCCCCTCAATAGATGTTGTAACAATTGCATAGACCATAGAAATTTTCATTTGGAATTAGCTTTAAATAATTTAATTGAAAAAATATATCTGAAATTGAACAAATTACTATAATAAAGTAAAAATTATTATAATAATAAGTGAATAGATATAAAGTTGAAAATTTACTTTGTTTTGGATAAATTAGCCCGTTTAGATAAGGATAAGTTATCTAAGATATTATCACTCCCATTTATTGTCCTTTCCATTTCCCAACTCATCCACGATATCTCTTATCACTTCTTTACCAAACAACCAAATTTCAACAAAGTTGTTAAATATCAATTATTTACCTACTCACTATTTCAATATACGATGATTTCATATTTGATTTCACAGTGAAATGGTTATAGACTTGCATTTCACCAAATATAGTTTATGAGGGATCAAGTTGGTCTCCCACAACTAAGATTAGCCACCATTCGAACAAAGGACAACCAGAGTAGTGAACTTTAATTTCAATTTTCATTTGCATAAGTTAGTTTTTCTTTTGAAGAAGACAATTTATCTTTTTAATTGGGCATTATATAAACATCAATAAATCTTCATATTCTTAACTTCGTGCATACAACATTTTTGTTTCATAAGTTTAAGATGAGGTTTGATAATTAAGTGAAGTCTTAGAATAAATGTCATTTAAAAAGACAAATTTTAAATTTGTCAGTATTATTGTTGTGCATAGTTAATTAGTATCATTGAATGATATAGATCATACATGTTCTTGAATTTTTGTATAGTCAAGTGATTCTTGAAAACTGTGTAGATTGGTCCATTACAAGAATTTGACATTGTAGGAGATGGTTCCTCTTGCATCACTTTCTCACATCTATTCCTGATTGGTGTAACTATTTCCTTAAATTTTTTATATTATTGCCTTTGAAATTTTCAACTCTCTCCATAATTTTTTTAAAATAGTATTTGATTTTCCTTGAATTTCTTACATTTAAACCATATTCAATGCCACCATTTCCCTTTCTCTATTATTTCCTTTAACGTTTTTCAATTCACGCCACAAATTTCTTTAAAGTAGTAGTTGGTTTCTCACATCTATACCCAAACCTATAATGCTTGCATTGGACTTAAGACATTTACTATTACATAAATAATAATAAAAAATTAAAATTGATGAAAAACATATGATTTGTAAGTTAAACTTTATATTTTGTATAGAATTCAATTACATTTCTAACATTCTTGCTAAATTTATTTCAATAGGTTGTAAACTAAATATATCACCTAAACCTAAATTATAAAGCAATAAATAACTAAACCTAAGTTATAACCCATTAAACAATCTCATTTCTAAGTGGATATAAAATATTGAAGCCCACCTCTTTTAACAAATAACATTAGTTAAAAGATAACATTATTTAAAGAAATTTTAAATAATTTAATAATAAGGGATACAAAATATTTAACACTTTATTTTAACCGTTTTTAACAAATGACATTAGTTAAAATATAATATTATTTAAATGAATTTTAAATAATTTAATAATAAGGGATACAAAATATTTAACACTTTATTTAAAAAAAAAAATTAAGCAAATTATATTTACTATAATAAAATAAAATTATTATTATAATAATAAGTTGTTATATAAAGTTGAAAATTTGCTTTGTTTTAATAAGTTTGTTCTTTTAGATAAGTTTAAAATTTTATTTTGAATAAGTTAGCTCTTTTAGATAAGTTTAAAATTTGTGAGTAGGTTATTTAAGTTATTGTAACACATTACCTCTATTTATTTTCCTTTCTATTTTCCAACTTATTCATGGTATTTCTTATCACTTCTTTACCAAAGAATTAGATTTCAATAAAGTTCTTAAATATTACTCTTTCATTTATAGATGATTTTAGATTTGATTTCATAATGAAATGATGGTTTTACAAAACAAAGTTTATCAGGGAACAAGTTGTTTCTCACAACAAAGATTAGCCACCATTCAAACCAAAAACAACCAAAGTAGACATAACTTGGTTTTTCTTTTGAAGAAAGTAATTTATCTTTTTAATTAAGTATGATATAAACATTAGTCAATCTTCATGTTCTTCTCCGAGTAGACAACATTTGTGTTGTCAATATTATTGTTGTGCATAGTTAATTAGCATCATGATATATATAATACATGGTGTTACTTCTTTACCAAAGAACTAGATTTCAATAAAGTTGTTAAATATCACTCTCTCATTATAGGACGATTTTAGATTTGATTTCATAATGAAATGGTCTTAGATTTGGGTTTTACGTTGTCTCCCACAACAAAGATTAGCCACCACTCAAACTAAAAACAACCAAAGTAGGCACAACTTAGTTTTTCTTTTGAAGAAAGTAATTTATCTTTTTAATTAGGTATGATATAAACATCAATCAATCTTCATGTTCTTATCTGTAGACAACATTTGTGATGTCAATATTATTGTTGTGCATAGTTAATTAGCATCATGATATAGATAGTACATGTTGTTACTTCTTTATCAAAGAACTAAATTTCAATAAAGTTGTTAAATATCACTTTCTCATTATAGGACGATTTTAGATTTGATTTCATAATGAAATGGTCGTAGACTTGGGTTTTACAAAACAAAGTTTAGGGGAACAAGTTGTCTCCCACAACAAATACTAACCACCACTCAAACAAAAAACAACCAAAGTAGGCATAACTTAGTTTTTCTTTTGAAGGAAGTAATTTATCTTTGTAATTAGGTATGATATAACCATCAATCAATCTTCATGTTCTTCTATGAGCATAATCAATATTATTGTTGTGCATAGTTAATTAGCATCATGATATAGATAATACATGTTGTTGACTTTTTGTATAATCATGTGACTCTTGAAAAGTTCTTATAGGTGGTCCATTGCAAGACTTTGACATTGTAGGAAATGGTTCCTCTTACATCATTTTCTCATATCTATTCTTGATCGATGTTGTTTCCTTAATTTTTTTATATTATTTTCTTTGAACTTTTCAACTCTCTACATAATTTGTATTTTTGTAGTAATTGTTTTTCTTTGAATCTATTTCATTTATATTTATATTCAATGTCACAATTTTCCTTTTTCTATTATTTCTTTTAAATTTTTCAACTTAGACCATAATTTTCTTTGAAGTACTAGTTGGTTTGGTTTTCCATAACTTTCTCACAACTATATCACACATTGGATTTAAAGTATTTACTATTACATAAAAAAAAATTGGTGAAAAATACTTATAATAAATATGACATGATTCACAAATTAAACTTTAGATTTTGTATAGACTTCTATTGCCTTTTTAACATTCTTGCTAAATTTATTTCAAAAAGTTGTAAACTAAATACATCCCCTAAACCTAAAGTTATAAAACGTTAAACAACCTCATTTCTAATTTCTAAATTACGATATTAACGCAAACCTCTTTTAACAAATATTATTGTCGAAATGAATTTTAAGTAATTTAATAATATATATAAGGTATTGAGCTAGCCTATTTTAATAAATATTATTGTTTTTTTTTTAATAATTTAATTGACAAATTATATCTCAATTTGAGCAATTTAATATAATAAAATAAAAATTGTTGTAATAATAAGTGATTAGATATAAAGTTGAAAATTTAATTTATTTTAAATGAATTAACCAGTTTAGAAGATAAGTTTAAAAATGTGAATAAGATAACTATAATAAAATAAAAATATTA
>ML802059.1:351079-363500 GCA_009831015.1 Picea engelmannii
TTTCTTCTATGAGGAGGATAAGATAGGGTGTATTGCCTTTAATTTTGAGATTATAAGTGTTAAAATTCTTTTGGACTTGCTCTATATTTCTCCATGATTCTTGAGAGACACTACATCCCCAAAATTCACATCCATATAAGATAACATGAGTGACGAGTCTCAAAGAGGATCTCTTTTCTATGGGACATTAATTTCCAAATTTCATTTAATCGACTCGTAATTAAGAGGAAGTAATCTTCACTCCTGTTATAAATCTCTTTGAGGTATCTTATATTTTGAATACGACACGATGACATTTCTACACCCGTCTAACTTAGTTTGAACAAAAAACTTATATGGATAAATCTCCATAATTCTAACAATTCCCTTCGGTCTCAAACTACTCTCTCTCTCTCTCTCACACACACACACACACACATATATATATATAGTATTTTAGACTTAGGACTTATAGTCCTAATCTCTCTTTAAACATAAGTTTATATGCTTGCACACAAGACTATCTAATTTATCCTTGAAATAAAATTCATATACCCCATATAAAGTAACGGGGTAGGAATTATGCCCCTTAGAAGATTATAAGTGGCTTAATCATAAGACACTTTGCATCATTTGGTATGGTCCAAGTCATTAAACGGGTTCCCTTATGAATTATTAGTAGTTAGTGATCTACCAATCACTATTTACATAAAAGTTCGGGTAACGAAACCCCACACTAATCCTCGTTTAACTCTGTATTTACTAAGCGATACTTCAATGAGGTCTTCATTTGAAAGAAACGTTAACTGATGCGAAATAGTTGTAGTTAACATGTCCCAACCAGTCATGTCACGAAGGGAGTGTCATCAACTTCGCGCGTTCTTGATATGGGAAGAAGGGTGTACTTCTCACAAAGGAGTTAAGGCTCTGCTCCTACGATTAATGGAGGTCCTGGTGTGCGCATTTTGATGGTTTTCACCTGACCCTTCCTCCAATCTAGACATGACAACTCGGCCCCATCACATGGCCAGACCATCCTTCGTACCCTCAACAGTTAATCATGTAGCAAGATCTCCTCTTAGGTTTCAGTGAGTTTCTATTGTCATTGTGAAGCCCTCCAAAATGGCTCTGTGTGTTATTTCCTTAGCAAGGGAGACTATCGACTTGGACGACGTTAACCAGTGGAATATACAATGCTATCCATCTTCCCTGGTAAGTTTAACATGCTACTATGATTTAAATAATAGAGCGGAACTTCGAGATTTCTTTACAGTGGAAGCAATATTCGTTCTGTAACTCTTATTATAATTTTTAAATTAATTCTCCCCTTATCGTTATTCCTTGTAACTTTCTGGATTGTTCCCGCTCTTGGATAAGTTGTATTATTGGGTTGTTTCATTCTCAATCACTCTGAAGGTCTCAAGATTCCACCTCCTTGTTCTGATTCAAAGTTTTTTCTCCTGCATAGTTTTTCGTGTGTATTTCCAACCTTGGGGTTTCATTATTTTCTCCACGGTCTCTCTATTGATGTGTGCTGAGGCCTGATGTTGAACTTTGGTGTGGCTACGCAAATTTTAGTATGGAGTTGAATGTTCATACTGTGTATAACATATTATATTGCATTTCTTTCTTTCTCTTTGTAAAGGGTGAATCCACCCTTCTGTATTTTTCCATCAGACCCTTAGTTGGTCCTTACGATTATAATGATTCCTTAATGGCTATTTGAATTCTTGTCCGGTACAATTAAAAATGTGGCTTCTATGTTTTTCGAACAGTTTATTAAAAATCCCCTACAACATATAATGTTGAGTTTGTATAACTTCTTGAATTAAGTAGGTCTATTACAGTCATTAGCGTTTCCTGAGGGTAGTTTATGCCATTGAATTCTAGTAAAATTCAACATGAGGTTAACTCTGTATTTATCGTTGATTTATAAGTACCCCTAAAAATATAGTCAGTCGGTTCAGGGAAGATTTTAATCTCAACTTTTACGTATAGCATTTGTTCTATGTGTAACGTTTACCGTATGCCTTCAGTCTACTCGCACGACATGTCTTATGCGATTTGTATTTTAAATGTTAGCACTATTGTTTGTTTCATTTCATAAATAAATTGATTATATGTTTTGGTTCCAACACTAATGATGGGACCCTGTTGATGTGAGGTACCCATCAGGGAAACCTTGGACCACCCTCCCCTTGGCCTGGGATGTCTATCCAACCAGAACGTGACAAGGGAAGGACACCAGGTCTCCAAGCCATAAGTTAAGTGTCATTCTGGAATAAACTGTTACTATATTTTATCATTCTGTTGAAAGTTTCATTCGCCTTACTCTCATTGTACTTTACTAATGTTTAAAATGGTAAATCCTTGTAGGGACTTTGGCCACACACAAAACCGAATGTCGTTTCCTACCATTCGCGCAAACGGTATTCGGGTTCCGTGCATAGTAATTCTCAGGCTTAGCTTTCCAAGTTCTAGAAATGAAGACGATGGTTCCATCTAGTTTTATCGTTATGATGTGAAGTCCCATCCCGATTTCCTGTATCGGTTGGTTAAAGAGTAAATCCTATTTTCATGTCGATATTTCACTGTTGGAAGAGAACGCAGTAAATTGCATAAGGTTGGACACATTTTGATTTTTGGTCTGATTGGATTTGTATAACAAAACCTTTAAGGTTTTAAATCACAGGATTCTTCTCTTGTACACTTGTATTCAAAATACCATGGTTTATAGCGAATTCAAGTCAAATCTTAATGGTACTATGGTTCTTTATTTATCTAGACTGTTTATAAAGAAGACATATCAACCTATATACTTTCAAAAGTATGTTCTCCGAATTTTGTTTTGTTACTTATGTATTGTTATATTCAGAAGCTTTGTTGTAGTCAATAGAACCATTATTTCTTTTAATTCAGTACTATCTGACTCTCACGGAGGTTGAAATGATTTATTATTCATTAATAAAACTATCATAATTCAAACTTATCAAAAATGTGTATATATACATGAAAAGGGTTATGTATTTATGTTTCTTGAATTCATCGGGTTTTTGCCCTTCTAGCATTTCATTTTCTAGAACCTTGTTGCATTAAAATATTCGATTCATTTTCTTTAGTTTCTATTTATCTTACCAGAACTCTTGTTAAGACTAGTTACACTATTTGTCTTCCATTATATTTTTTCCATGCATCGATATTATAGTGGTGTTATTACTTTGTATAATTTATTGCAGTAATATGCGAATATAAAATTACTTCGTTTTGGTATACCCTTCAGCATTTCCTAAGTCAAGGATGCAGTAAAATACTCCTTCGATTTGATTTCTATACTTATGTACACACAGGATTCCTAAGATCCAAAAATGGAATCGGTCTGATTTTATTTATATAAAATTATTTCGTTTATACTAGAAGTATATTAGCATGTTCACAAAATTCCTATTCTACTCGTAATATATATATATATATATATATATATATATATACAGGCAGTTTTTATTCGAAGCATAACATTAAACTAGCAGGGGGTGTATCCTACGTTTTTTCCTAACCATTCGTAGTTTAACTCTCAACCATAATTCACATAGTATTATTTTAGCTCTACTATTTCAATCATTTACATCACAACGATTCTTAATTAAAAGGAAATTCATCAGAAATAATTTACCCAGTAATATATAGATGTATTCTTACAACCATTTAAAACAAGAGATATATAACTAGAAAGGAGTAGATGAACATATCTGAACTAGTTTGATAAAAGACAAAGGGAACAACCATGTTCTTGCCAACCTTAGAACGGAACAACCAAAGTCACTTGCTCCATTCACCCCCTAGCCTGACCATGAATCCATGAGGGAAAACTCAGAACTCCACCTCAGTAATAGTCCTTCCACTTCAACAACTTCTCCTTGCCTCACACTCAGAAAACCAGTGTTCATAATAGCAAGAGATAAATTTCCTTTCCCAGCATACTAGGCAGCATCCTGCCTCCTCCCATATGCTATATATCAAAAGCCATTTTTGCCTAGGTCTTTTTCCCCCTTGGGAATTTTCGCAGCTTTCCAAATCCCTGATTTTCAGGGGTTGGACATGTCCAAATTCTTTATTTTCCACTTGTAACAATCAGCCCTGAGGTAGTTCCAACATGTTCCCCACTCATGGATTCATGGTCAGCTGATTTTAACAAGGTTGTTCCATTTGTCCATCAGGAATAATTATAAAACATTTTGTTTCATAAAAGTGTCTTAGTCAAATAGTTAGTTGGGTCAAATCAAATCTTTTCACAAAAGTCATAATTATCAATTACAAGTAACTAAATTCGAAATTCGGAATTGCCATAAATGGCAAAAAATTTCCAATTTCGAATTTACCAAAAATGGAAATAATTTCCTAAGAAATTTTAAATTCAAAAATAATTTATTTTTGGGGATGTTGCATTCTTTCCCCCTTCAATAAAACACTTTCCTCAGTGTTCATTCCTTTCTTGGAACATGATTTGATGATATTTCTTCAAATCTCCCTCCAACTCCCAAGTGGCCTCCTCAGGGCTAAAGTGCTTCCATTGCACTTTTACCTGGGTGACGACTCTGTTCCGAAGTGTTATTTCTCTCCTGTCCAGAATGCACAGAGGTTCCGCTTGGAACTTTCCTTCTGGTTCCACCTGCACCAAGTTCCAATCGATCATATGAGTAGGGTCATGAACATAATTCTTTAACAAAGAAACATGAAGTACATTATGAATTTTTAGATTGGTAGGAAGTGGAAGTTGGTATGCTACGGGTCCAATTTGAGCTAAGATCTCGAAATGCCAACAAAGCCTAGGTTCCAACTTGGCATAGTTCCCTAGATTTAGTGAACTTTTTTGGGATTTTACTTTTAAATAGACATGGTCTCCTACTTGAAATTCCAAGTGTCTTCTTTTCTGGTCCGCGTAACTTTTCTGTCTGTCCTGTGCCTCTTTTAAGTTATGGTGTACTTTTCTTACCGTGCTCTCCATTTCCTGGAACATCTCTGGTCCAACCAGGAGTCTATCAACTGGGCTATCCCAGCTAATTGGAGTTGTACACTTTCTAGCGTATAGTACTTCGAAAGGGCTCATTTTAGCCGAAGTTTGGTACTCATTGTTGTATGCAAATTCTACCAAGTGCAGGTAGTCTTCCCACTTTCTTGGTTTTGTTCTTACATGTTAATATTATAGTAGCTACGGGAGGTATTTACCTTTATGTGTAAATCTGACGAGAATAGAAGACTCCAGAAAGCAAGAGAAAACCCTAATGAGTTGGCTAATAACCCTAGAAGTCTTGTCGGCTCAAGAAGATAATTTATATTAGGTTATTAGCCTCCAAGAGAAGAAGTCGGCCATAAGTAATAATAATACACTGAACAGACACATATCTAGAAGGAGAAGTTGGCCCCAACAAATATGACAGAACCAGTATAAATACAGGGTGCTGGTTCTCATTTGACACATCTCATAATTGCAAAGAGCAATTGGTGTGCACTGTAGTTCCCAGTTTGGTGCGCACATGTGGAGGAGGGCTGCAAGTGCAGCTGCAGCAACAACTAATTTTTAGTATGAGCTTGGACTATCTCTTGGCTAGGGTTTGGACTATCTGATCAGCTATTGTTGGTGCGCTATCCTTGGAGGAAGATGTGCTACACCTTGTTTGTCTATCTAGCCTAAGGTTTTCTTCCAGAGTAATTCTCAATCAAGGTTAAGGTGCTCGGAGGGTGGCTTCGGCCTATGGTTGGGTGATGAGGGTATCGTCAATCGTAAAATGAGCACACAATCTTTTATATTCTAACAGGTTATGGACCCCCACCTCCTTCATTTAGTCTAAACATTGGAAGGAAACATAGCCGCTAGGATATTGAGCTCATTGAGGAACTGTCGCTAGGGTTACTAGCAGGAGCAGCTTCCAAGACACTGCAGCTAGGGTTACCAGCAAGTGCAGTTGTAGAAACCCTAATCCTCTTGTTGAGGCACCTTAAGTGAAGAGATTGACCTAATCTCTAGACAGATCAGTGCGCCCTAGCCTAGCACATCTATTGATACTCTCAACAAGACAAGACATGAAGTTTGAATTTCTGGTCAAATCTAGGGTTTGACCAAGTCAAACAGCCATGACGAACTCTATAAAGTCTAAGAACAAGTTAGATGGAGCCTCTAACTTCAGAGCATGGAAGACAAGGATTTACCTCATCCTTGCCAAGAATAAAGTGTTGGATATCGTGAAAGGAAAGATCATGAAGCGATAGTTTGAAGAAGGAAAAGAGAAGGAACCGCAGAACATTGAAGCTATGGAGAAGTTCAAAGATGTTGACATCAATGCCATGAGTATCATAGTGGATTCTATAAAAGACCACTTGATACCCTACATCTCCCATCTTGACTCATCGAAGAAGATGTACGATGCCCTAACAAATCTCTTCTCAGTTAGAAACATCGGACAAGTTATGATTCTGAAGAATGAGCTCCGTGACATGAAGATGAATGAGGATGACAACATAACATCATAATTTGTAAGGATATCCCAGTTAAGAGACCAACTACAAGTTATTGAAGAGATCACTTCAGAAAAGGAATTTGTGAACATAGTACTCAATGGTCTTCCCAAGATGTGGGATGTATTTGCTGCAAGCATGAACACAAGGAAGGAGTATCTGACATTTGAAGAACTTTGGACTTGTTGTTCTCAAGAAGAATCAAGGATCAATACAAAAGAGAAACCCCAAAAGAAGTACAACGATCAAGATTTCACAACAAGATTCAAGAACTTCAAGAACAAAAGGAAGTTTGGTTCAAGGAGGAAGCCAAATCAAGAGAAAGACATTTCATAAGTACAATGCTTCAACTATCAAAAGTATGGTCACTACAAGAATCATTGTCCTGAGCTAAAGAAAAGGAAGGAGAAACACGAAGCATCGATTGCCAAAGAAAAGGAACCTACAAAGAAGACTAAGCAGGATGGAAGAGACTTCTTCTTCTAAAAGGTAACAACACTCTTCTTATTTTTGTACATATCTTGTTTGCATCGTCTCTGTACATATCTCGTATATCTATTTCTTAGAAGATAATGTGTTCCAAGAAGAAATATACCTATGGAAGAACAAACAAGATGAAAAGAGGTATCATTAGATAATACACATGAAAGAATGAAATACAAATCATGTGGAAGCTACTGCAAGATAATCTGAATCAGTCATGAAGAGACTTAGAAGAAGCAAAGACAGAAAGAAGTCCGCAATCGAGAGGAAATTGGAAAAGGACTTATGACGTCTTGTAGAAAACAACAAGACGAAAGAGTGGACTCTGTTAGACAAGAGAGCCAATTATGCATTGCAGAAGACAATAAGAATGCAGATGAAAGTGTGGACTCTGTTAGACAAAGAGAGCCAAATTATACATTGCAAAAGATAATGAGGATGCAGATGGAAGCATGGACTCTGTTAGACAGAGGGAGGCGATTATATGCACCTATACATAAAGCAAGGATTAGGAGGGAGCCAAAGGATTAGGAGGGAGCCAATCCTATGATCCATTGAAGATGATGAAATATATATTCATGGTAGCAGCCATGAAAGATAGTACATGTTTAGTTCAACCGTACAAGAAGACTTCTTCGAAGAGAAGCCTTAAAGTATTCCTGTTTTTCCATCCAGATCTGTGATCCTATGATGAAAGGAAGAAGTGGAATCTCTAGGGCATGGAATCTATAAGAAACTCCATGGACCCAAGAGCTAGAGAAAAACATGAAGAAGAACATTAAGATTCCAAGAAAGAAAGAGAAACCATAACAACCAGTCATTGTATCAAGAATCACAAGATTTCCAGCCTGATATGAACTCAATAAAAGAAATCAAGCAGAGAAACTAAAAGTCATGATGATGAATAGTGTATGGAAGACTTATGAATGAAATCATTGCGAGATCTAGAACTAGAGGTTCTCACAGATGGAGGGAGAAGACTATGATGATTACTTGTTCCAGTAAACCAGACTTATCTCTGCATAAGTCATTATGTCATCCGTGACATCCATGAGTCAGAATTATACATCAGATAAATGCAAAGAATGTTCTCCAGAGAAATTGAATAAAGAGCATACGAAGAGCAATCTCAAGATTTTGAGGCATACCAGAAAGAGACTCCTTTACGTAGATAGAAGAAGATAATTTGGTGGAGAACCACCAATGCATAGCAGAAGCGTGGTGAAGATTGACTATAACATCAAGATGACTATTCAATAGATCAGATCTCATGATGACAGAAAAAGTGCCACATGGATATGTTCTAGATTTCCATCTATGATATAATCTATTGTTCAGATCTACATGAAGCCTTCACAGTGTTCCATACTAAAGTACATTTGAAATCAAGCATTACATTATCCATGATGAAGTCTAGAAATGAGAAAAAGATTCTCTCATGCATATCTCCACATATGAGAAGATAAGACGACATTTTGGTAAAGCTTCTATCCAATATGAAAGAGTTTGCGCACTCAAGTTGGAGCTTGTGGAAACAACTTCCTTCTTATTGAAAAAGGAAGAAATGACTCTCCAAGTTAGGAGGGAGAATTGAAAACATTATTGAAGACATTCATCTTTAAATTTGAAAAATAGTCCATCTTGGACAAATGCTTTCCTATTCAGAAAGTGGATTGAGACTTCTGACGGACAGTCACTTCCTATTATGGTTAACATAGGAAGTAGTCTGATTGTTGATGTATCATAGAAAACGACTTCCCATTGTGGTTAACATGGGTAGTGGTCTAGGGTAGTCTTTCTTCTTGAAGGTTACTCAAGAAGACTGACCCGCCTCGCCGAACAGTGATTTCTCATTGTGGTTAACATGAGGAATGGTTTGTTTTGGAGGTTGATGCAGGACAATCTTTTCCTCTTGTGGTTAACAAAGGAAATGGTCCGGACAGTCATTCCTTAGGGTTTATACATTCTCTCTAGGGTGCACTTTGATTAGTGTAGGAGGAATGGCCCAGGGTGGGGAATGGTCCAGGCTTAGCAATCAGGGACATACATTTCTTAGGGTTTATACATTCTCTCCAGGGTGCACTTTGATTAGTGTAGGAGGAATGGCCCAGGGTGGGGAATGGTCCAGACTCTACATTCCTTAGGGTTATACACTCTCTCCAGGGTGCACTTTGATTAGTGTAGGAAGAATGGCCCAGAGTGGGGAATGGTCCAGGTTCAGAAGACAGGACAATTATTCTTCCTTTCTTGAGAAGAATAGTCTAGATATCTCATTATTCTACTCTAAGGTAGATATTCTTTCAGAGCTCATAAATGTGAGTGAAATATTGGCCCAGATAATTCAATTTTATCATAACATTGTTTCTCTGCAGGTTGCTATCAGATGTTTGTTATGAAGACTATATGAGAGTAGATGTAGACTATTGTGGTGGATATGTTCCACTGTTCCTGAGGCAGATATTCTTTTATAACTCATAGACGTGAGTGAAAGACTGTCCCAGATGATTCAATTTATATCATAACATTGTTTCTATGTAGGTTTCTATCAGATGTTTGTTATGAAGACTATATGATAGTAGATGAAGACTACTATGGTGGATATGTTTCACTGTTCGTGACTATACATTGTTGATCAAGTACTTGTGTGTTACTTGGTGTGGTAGTGAACCACTGGATTGTAGTTATGTACTACTATGGATAGACACAGTTGTGTTCTATTTTTATTCTAATTGCCTTGAAGACTGTCAGCAGTTTATTGGAGATAATCATCATCCAGATGAATGATGAACATATATTTTTCCAGACGGAAAATGGTTCAGAGAATTTACTCTTCTAGATTATAAGAATGGCTCTTGTATCACTCTATGGTGTGAGTGACTTATCTAACATCATGTCTAATTACTCAGATGAAGTATGGTTTCGAGAGACGATGCAGTTGATGGTGATGGTGATACTCATGATCTAGTCATGAGATAGTCTAGATGACTATATTGATCCTACTGGGTAAATTATATGTTTTTGTGCTCAATACCATTACCTATAATACCTCCCTAGCAAGGAGGGAGTGTTAATATTATGGTAGCTACAGGAGGTATTTACCTCCACGTGTAAAACTGACGAGAATAGAAGACTCCAGAAAGCAAGAGAAAACCCGAATGAGTTGGCTAATAACCCTAGAAGTCTTGTCAGCTCAAGAAGATAATTTATATTAGGTTATTAGCCTCCAAGAGAAGAAGTCGACCATAAATAATAATAATACACTGAACAGACACATATCCAGAAGGAGAAGTCGGCCCCAACAAATCTGGCAGAACCAGTATAAATACAGGGTGCCAGTTCTCATTTGACACATCTCAGAATTGCAGAGAGAAATTGGTGCGCACTGTAGTTCCGAGTTTGGTGCACACATGTGGAGGAAGGTTGCAAGTGCAGCTGCAGCAGCAACTAGTTTTTATTATGATCTTGGACTATCTCTTGGCTAGGGTTTAGACTATCTGATCAGCTATTGTTGGTGCACTATCCTTGGAGGAAGATGTGCTACACCTTGTTTGGCTATCTAGCCTAAGGTTTGCTTCTGGAGTAATTCTCAGTCAAGGTTAAGGTGCTCGGAAGGTGGCTTTGGCCTATGGTTGGGTGACGAGAGTATCGTCAATGGTAAAATGAGCACACAATCTTCTATATTCTAACATTACATACATGCAGAGCATATCTTCTATGATTTGGTTCGATCGTTCAGTCTACCCATCCGTTTGTGGATGATAACTCGTGCTGAAATTCAAGTTAGTATTTAACCCTGCAAACAATTCTTTCCAAAAAGAAGATGTAAATTTTACGTCTTTATCCGAAATCACCATTTTAGAAATACCATGCCGTCTAAAAATTTATTTCATGAATTTTTCAGCGATGTTAATGGATTTAAAAGTAGACTTTACAGGCTTAAATTGTGCAGACTTACTAATGTAACGATCTCCTAGTTATGACAACAACTTTGTTAACAAGTGCAAATTTATTTTTTTCTTTTTGTTAAAGTGCGTGTGCACGTGTAGAAGTAAAAGACACACTTGACTCTACGTCGCCATTCGACAACCAACAAGACGCAACCACGATGTTCATCACAAGAAGACTGAAGGCACACAACGAGTAACAACAAGCAATAAACGACCATAGACACAAGGCGTACAATGCAAACATTTAACTACACACTGGGTGATGCACAGTACGATCACATAGGGAAGAATCCATAGTAGTAGATCTTACTATTTCTGCACAGGAAAGCATGGATTTTAATCTTAGTTCCCTGCTCCGGAGAGAGAGAAGGTTAGATAGGCTCCTGGCCGTATGCTCAGGCAGAAACTAGTAATCTCTGTTAGGTGTGTCGCAAGAGTGGAAACCCTGCCTTTAAAGGGCCCGAGACTCTTGATACGGCACTGGATTCTTTACACAAAATTAATCAACAATAAGTAAAAATAATTACCCCTCCATCCTACCCTGCAGTGGTTAGGACCTCCAAGACACATAAGCAACGCTCAAGCCCAGGTTCCCATCGATTTTAACCATTTAAGGACTCAGGGCTGGCGACTGTTCTGAGGAACGTGGAGGTGTCTACATCCCGCCCTAAAAACTGACCAAGCCATAAAATGATTACGACCTCATACACACAAACTTTATGAACAACACGTCCTCTAGGAAGGCGTAGGTAAGAAGGACTCCGACAACAACCAAACATGGCAAAAAGGGGGCATTATCTACGACTCAATTAGTATTAACTCCAGACCAAATTCTCCATTTAGTTCTAATAATCAAGTGTTACCCCTACTACCTTTGAAAATAGTGTAAATTCAATTTATTTCTATTCCTCAAGTACTAACTCATAACAACAGATTGCGCTTAGTTAGAAGGCATTACATTTTGTTAACCACACCAACAATCTTAACAACATTACCCTGGACTAAAAACCCGTCACAATCTTATTACATTAACTCTGCAGATGACTTATCAATCTCCTTATAACTAGTATGCTACCAATACCATAAAAGGTCAATAATATTCCACAACAACATCACATTTGATATTCTCATAACCTTGCAATAACTATTTATCACCTTACTTCATGCATTATCTAAATATTTACCTTAACAATACCCAAAAACTTTAATCACATAGTCATTATTCCATAATCGACAATGCATTTAAAAATTTGCACAAAAAAACTTACTCGCTTTAATATTAATAATCCACTTAATGTTATTATTCCATAATCGAAAAAACAATAAAAATAACCTCCGCATACATTAACCTTCCATAACTATAAGGCATTTGAATTAGCGCTACATTCCATTATCTTTCAACATATTCAATTACATATTCATTTCGTTAACAATTCATCACATTACAATTCATTACCATATCGACATAAATTACCGCAACAATGCTTCTACCTATTTCCATG
>ML802060.1:0-17839 GCA_009831015.1 Picea engelmannii
GAGGGTGAGAAATGGGCTCTAGAGTCATCCACCGCCAAATATTTTTGTTGTGAGGCCCAACAACCAACATTAAATAAAGCCCCAGGCTCGGGTCCAATGCACTCAAAGAATCCATCTGACAGACCCAGAAGAGGGTCCAACCCAGAAACAAAACCCAACAAAGTAGTCGTCGAGGTTCCAAATGTCAGCCCACTCGAAAAAGACAAAGCATGCAAGGTGCGAGTCCCCAGAAAAAACGCTAGATGTTAGAGGTAATTTCAAACCCTCCAGATTCATCTCCTCTAGTCCCAATGAATTAACGACAGGGGTGTCTGGGGCCCAGAGTCTGGGCCACCCACCGCATAGCCCGAGACCGCTGCCCCACCCGGATCCATTCCGATCCAGCCAAGACAATAAAGAAGAAATATCCATAGAAACCCTACCCTCCAAGTTTCAACCAAGCCAATCCCAAGAAACTAGTTCCTACCTCGAAAAACTTGTCCAAAAAATTCCACCCACTTCCGCTCCATGCTAAGAAAGCCTAGACGCCGACCCCCAGCCATGTCATCGGTTGCTAGGCCCGACCCCCACATAGGCCTTATCTTCCAACCATCACTACCATTCCTCTGCTCCTTCTGTCACAGATCTGTCTTTTCAAAGGTCTTTTATCAAAGAAAAGATTAAATTTTACTTTTTGATTGAGTATTTCTAAACACCGATACACTGATTTTCTTCTTGGGTGACATTGGAGAGGCAAAGGAAAAATTATTACTAATTGTGAAACTAATTATGTTATACACCATGTATATATATATTCACGTCCACCATGAATTCTCTAGACTTGGCTTCCCTGGATGAATTTGACCCATGTACCGTCCATATTTGATGTTTCGATGCTAATTAACCTCTAGACTTAATCCAAAATTAGGGATTTTGTCCAAATTTTACACAGGCCAAACTCAGTAACCATGAATTTATAAAATTCATTCTTCTGTATGCTCTAATAGGAAACCTATTCGAGGATTTGAACCATCATTCCACTATAATTGAATATAGAAAATTTTCCCCAAGTAATCTCCTTGAAGAATTATATCAAACACTTAGTTTGCAAATTATAACTTCTTTTTGTACAATCCGATTATTAGCCCGTATAGCCCCAATGCTATAATCAATAGCCATGATACCACTCTGTAACACACCTAGCACCCTCTATAAATACTAAGAATCAATGGTACTTCTTGAAATTGAAATTTTATTCATTTTCTTGCTTTGATATTATTATGTATTCTACCCAACCATCTACTAGGCTGAAATCCACATCTTATAGCTCTGATACCATATTTCTTCATTGTCCTATTATGAGTTGGTTAATGCATGTAAACATGACAATGTAGGCTCATGTAGACACGATAAATTAATCATAGATATAGATGTTGACTTATATATGCATGCATAACATCATACAATTCTTATCTTGAAATCATTAAAATCAACATAATAATCAATAGACCATAACACTTATCTTTACGAGAACAAAACACCAACCGACTGTAGACAAAGGACGTTCCACCCAACACTAGGCTCTATGTTTCCTATACTCTTCAGTAACATGGCCACCCTTGAGATATGGTTATGAGTCCACAAGGAGGAATTCACCTATGGTTGACTCTAATCCTCTCAGACAACCCAATTTTCCAACAATTCATAGTTGAGAAACTCCGACAACAATCTCGATCCACCAACTCTCTTTCCTCTTCAGTTTGCACAATCCAAGGAATGGGATACCTTTATTTTCCACTCAGTCCCTTGGTCTATCCCACTTCCCCTCTAGGATCCAACACATTCTAACCAATAAATCTCTTTTCTTTGAACTTTAAGGATTCTCAGCTGTAATGGAGTATGCTCAATGACAATAATTTCTCATGCACATGGACATAATTCCCACATAGTATTCATAAAAACCATACAAAATAACTTTTTTACAGTCATGGTATGGAAACATAAGCTCACAGAAAACCTCCAGGAAGAATGATTGGTGACTCTCCAACAACCAAAAAAGCGTGGGTTATATTTGCATGCTAACAACTAATTGCATGTCTTCCTAAGAAGCCCACTTATCTCCCTTGGAAACTAATCCCAAGGTTCATATGACTTAGGATAATATAATACAAAGGAATTAGGCTTGGAAATAAAATATTATTATTGGTATTTTCTCCCCATTGATCCCCCTAAGCTCCCTTTCTTTCCTCTCTTGTGGAATCTTAACCCCCCATGTATTTCGTTTTTCTTTGTTTGCAACTTGTAATGTATTTATTATTATTATTATTTAATGTACATTTGCATATCTTTGTTTGACCCTCAACAAATCATCATATACACATATATACATTTCTAATACGGAGATCAAAACTAGGGGTGTTACATTGGTTCCCTTAAGGGTCAATTTGAGGGAGCGAGTGTTGGGACAACTTCTTGGAGATAGTTAGTATTTGAAGGTTACTTCAACACTTCATAATGGGAGGTAGTTAACCCATAATTTTGAAGGGTATGTCCTTGAAGTGGATGGATTTCTGCGATTTCAAGGAAGGATGCACATCCTCGAGGAAGGATTTATTAAAAGAACTATCCTTGAGGAATCCCATAGAGCACTTTATTGTGCACATCCGGGTGTGAAGAATATGTATGCACACATGGAGAAGCTTTTCTTCTGGGTAGGCATAAATATCGATGTTGTCCAATTTGTCCCTAAATTTCTTGAATGTTAGTAGGTAAATGCTGATCAACACCACTTGGTAGGACTCTTTCAACCGCATGACATTCGTATGTCCAAATGGGAAGTCATTTCCATGGATTTCATAATTGTGGGATTGCCTTTGACATCGCAAAGGTATAATGTCAATTTGATTGTAGATTGATAAATTTACCCAAAGCGCTCATTTAATTCCAATAAGTGAGACTTATGACATCATAGATGTGGCGCGATCATTTATAAGTTAATTTATTCATGTGCATGGGTTTTCTAAGAAGATAATGTTAGATAGAGACTCTTATTTTACACCTAGGTTTTGGACAAACTTGTAGTTAGCGTTGGGGACTCAATTAAACTTTAACACAATGTATTATCTTGAAACAAATGGGAAAAATGAAAGTGTGAATAATGTGATGGAATACATGCTTATCATGTATGTTATGATAACCAAACCCATTGGGAGAAGTACTTACCTTTGGTGGAGTTTGTTGAGAATAAAAATTACAAAACTCAATTGGGATGCCTCCTTATCAAATTTTGTATGGAAGGCTATGCAGGACACCATTGAGCTAGGACAAGTTAGAGGATCAAGTAGTAGGGATGGAATTGCTTCAAGAGATGGAGGAACAAGTGATTCAAATCAAGCAACACTTAAAGTTATTTCGATGCACATAGGATTGATCAAATTTATAAAGTATGAGATCACATTTTTATTCATATTAGGCCTAATAAGAGTACCATTTAGTTTGGAAAGGGGACAAAGTTGTCACCTTGATTTTTAGGTTTGTTTAAATTATAGGGAAGAAATGGACCAGTTTCCTATCACCTTGTACTACCATCCCACTTGCATAAAACTCATGATGTTTTTCATGTATTTGTATAATGAAATTATTTTTCTGATGAATCTCATAAACTTAACTGGAAGGAATTAAATATTTTTGATGTGGGAACCATTTTTGTCAAACTATTACACATATTGGATTGTAGGGTTCAATAGCTCAAGAACCACTTGGTGGACTAGGTTAAGTCTAGTGGGGAAAGTATATCCTAGGATTGGCTACCTAGGAGGATGCAAAGACCATGAATCAAGATCATCCCACACTTTTTTTACCATAACTTTAGGACGGAGTTTCCCAAAGGGTGGGGGTATGTAACACCCCATTTTGACTTAGGCAATTAAATTGCATTATGATCTATTTTGTATTTATTTTCTTATTATCTATGGAACTCCGTTGAGAAGGATGAGACTTTACTATATAGACATGTGGACCTACCTATATATGAAAGTTATGTATAAGTTATTGTTTATGTTATTAATCATGGATGTTGTGTGATTTAATTCCAACATGCAATATTTAAATGAAATATTGTGGTACAGAGATACCAATTTAGATAATTTGTTGTAACGAATCAATAGGTACCATGCACATGATAAATGAACTAGCTGGTTTACATTGTTTGTCATGAGTAACATGGAAATCACACATATATAGTTATATGGTTATGCATGATCTTATACTTTGGTAAACTAACCTATAGGTTAAATGAGCTAAGTGATAGCCAAATAAGCATGATACTAAAGTGATGTAGATGTCAGTGTACATCGAAAGAGAAACGATATGCTAGGAAGCATTATTTTTTATTCAATTATTGGTTCAATACATTTATGTGATATTTGGCTAGGTGCAAATTTTATGAGAAGCACAATTGTCCAAATTGGTTATTTGATGACAGATCTCTAAGAGCAACAACAAAAACACAATATTGTCAATGATAGGGTGTTGAACCTAGTTATATAAGGAGGGGTGGAGGTATTTTCCATCGTTTATCCTTCGAAACCTGGAGTTATGGGAGGGTTGTGTTAAGCCACACTATCCTAGACATGTGATGGTGATTGCCAATTAATTGTTGGGGAAGCTTGGTTGTGATAGTTGACACTTATGATTATGAGTTCTATCTAGGGTTAGGTCAATGTAGTTGATGCTTGATTATATTATAGTACATGAAAGGATATGATGTGGAAGATGGAAGTAGGTTAGGGAGGAAGGGTGATTTGGAGTAGTTAAGAATGCTATTGGAAACTGGAAATGCAAACTTAGTTCCTTAGTCCCTTTAATGTTATTAAATTATTTTTTAATCTAGTTATGATGATTTTGGTGGAATGTTTAGTTCATATTGGATGAGAGCACATAGAAACTATGCATTAGATGTGATGATTGTTATCATTAGTACATGCACAAACTATTATGCTCCAACTAAATAAACATACCTTGCGTGTGTACACTGGTATCATTACAATATACATTAGCTATTATAATATTTTTATTAATAGTTGGTGTATGATGGTTTTTGTAGAAGCAAAATTATATGATTATAATTTTACTTCATTTGGATTTATTAAATTTCATTTCGTGATTTATTTATATTTTAAATAAAGGGGAAATATGATTTCATTTTGAAATTTATTTGCATTAGGTAGTACTTGGATTTCGTAATCTACCCAAAGTTAATTTTATTTAATGGACTTGATAGCATGTCGGGTTGATAATGTGGGTAGGTGGAGGGAGAGTATTTTACTATATTTTGACCTTCATAGTACCCTTCACGTGTAGACAAGGAAGGTGGTGGAGAAGGGGATAAAAGGGGGAATTTGGAGAGGGAAGGGGGTTGTGTAATTGGGGAATTTTTGTTTGGAGGGGTAGGAGAACCATTGGAAGCATTGGAGCTTTGAAAAATCATACTAGTGAGATCTATGAAAGTTGTGAGAGATTGATTATTGAGATGATTGAGATATTAGTGGTGGGTGGGTGTTGTTCTTGGAGCTTTGGGCATGGAGGGATAGGAAACCCCAAGGTTTATTAGATATAGGGAGCTAGAGAGGTTGTTCATAGCTGGTTGGGAGATTAAACAATTTACATTGATTTTGTAGTCTCAAATAATTTTTTAAAATTATTCTTCAAGTGAATGCATTGTAGATGAAATTTAGGATTTAATTTATGATTTTAGGAAGATAAGTAGAAAACCTTGCACTATATAGACATTCTTTTTATATAAAAAAAAATCTAAACTAGATAAGATAGAATTTAGTACTTAGAGTAGTTGATTAGTTAATATCACCCCAATGTTTAGTAAGGGTGCTACAATATATTTATTTATAGTTGAAATGGTGACATTCAATTTACAAGTGTCAACCAAAAGGTTGTTAACACTACTTAATATCTTATGTTTAGATAAGTTCGGGACCATTACCTCTAATCGTTTATTACATTCATTCAAGAATCCATAAAATTGCATACAACTAACATTGTATCTCTTAGAGAATAAACCAAAAAATCATGAAAGGCCTTGAATCACAATTGATCATCTAGAATCTAGATAGTCTAAAAACAAGTAAAGAGTATGAAGATGAATTTTTGAATAGATGTCTACCAAGAAGGATGGAGTTAATCCCATCCTGAATCTCAATGGTTGTCAAGTAGACCTGCTTGACCATCCATTTCCTATTTGGACAAGCCATCCACTAAGCCATTTAATTATCTAAATATCAAAGTGATTGAACAAGAGGAAAATCTAAAGAGTTGAGTATTCACTTACTGAATGAGATGATTTAGTTCCAATGTTAAGGTTTCTAGTCTAACCATAACCCAATTCACAACCAACTTGGAGTCCTCAAATGTTTGGAGATATGTTATGCCAATATTAGTAGCTAATGCCACTAGAATAAAAATGGACTTGATCTTCACCGTAATGTTACTTTCGTAATGAAGTCCATAGGAAAAGGTAAAGTAGTGTATATTTGATAAGAAGAGGATGCCCCTAAATTTGTAGAGGCAAGTGTTCCCAATTGACGCTAAATAAATTGAAACCCCAAGTTCTCCCTTTGTCTGTTTCCAAAAATTAACTTGTCTCAGAGCTTTGTTTATCACCTCCATCCTTAGATTCTCATAAGAATATGGAATCTTGAAGAAAAATTGTAGTTGAGATAAGTTGAGATCCTCAAAGCTCATACTATTCTTGGACAACCATATGGCTTAACAAACTATACAGGGAAGATATTTGTGCTCAACAACCAATATATCCTCCAATATGATCATTAGTGCTTCCTCTATTGAGTCTCCTTCCTAAGAACCTTCTTCTATTATCAAGATATTTGTTTTTACCCAAACCTCTTTAGAATAATGAAAACCTACCAACGAATGATAAATAATATTTACGTAACACTTAACAATGCAAAAATGACTGGCCTTGAAAATTATCCTTTCATAAGTATATTCCAGGTAAGCACTTTGTTGCAAAGAGCCATCCAGATAAAATGTATCACGTTTAGTGGGGTTTTTATGAGTTATGTTTTGGACCACCACTTAACTTCTATTTCCAAATCTTCAATAAACATCACCATGTATCCCAATCTAGTTGTGTATCCACCTCTCATAGGGTATTTAGATCGCACAAGATATCCTCTTGACCACAAATTTTCACAAAATTATTAGTCATCCTTTGAACATAAATAAACCATTCCAATGATTGATCTCCCACTAAACCTAGGTATTTTTCCAATTTCCAGCCTTATCCCCAAAAAGTAGCATCATTTGGAGTCTATGCATCAAACAAAGTGAGGATGTTTTTGTGTCTAATTTGTTAACCAATCCAATGAAAATATTACACCCCTCTCCATATCCATATCGATTTAGTGTCAATTCCAATGTAGATTTTAGTCCCATTCCCAATTTTCCAAGAGGCAAGTTACCTATTGGTAGGAACTATAGAGGCATTTGAAATTTATTGATAGGGGTTCTAATCTATTCTTCTAAAAAGTGAGTGGCTCCGCATACTTTTGTACTAACATCCTATACCATAGGCCATCGCTAATTAACAATCTCTAGAGGCTTTTAAAAACCAACACCTTACCAAAGTGAAAAATGTTCTTGAGCCTCCGGTCCCAGACCCTCTTTGGCATTTCCAATCTATTTGATAGCACCAGAGCCATGCTTTCCTTCTCTTTTTTTTTTTCCAATCCAAAGGAAACTAATATTTTTTCTTATTTTAGTGAGAATTCCTTTTGGAATGCATGAAAGAGAGTGTGAATACACCCACATGGCCTCTATGGTTTCTTTCACACTAAAGTTAAACTTTCCCAAGGGAGAGCCATATGGTAGATCAAGAGGAGACTCTTATTTCAATTTTATAGTAGATATATAACCAATCATAGAACCCATACTCATTTTCCTTCTAGTGAAAACCTAGATATTCGAGTCCCGATAAAACTCCACTAAATAAAACAGAAATAGAACTTTAATGGAATTCTCTTTCCCTTGTAAAAACATGTGAAAAGAAAGGGAGTATTTCCATTCATTCACCTCCATACTAGTATATTTTCAATACAACTTGAGAAGCTCGCGGAAAATTTAAGCATATTTAATGGAACCATCTATGAACAACAATATATCATCAACAAATAACAGAAGGGATAAACTTATGTTCCTACCCATCTTTATTCCTTTGAGTCTTCCACTAGATCTCTCATGGATGAGAAATTTACATAAACCTTCTACTATTAGTAGGACCAAAAGAGGAGAGAAGGGAAATGATTGCCTCAATCCTTTTGAGAGGTGGAAGAAAGTAGTAGATCCATTAATAAACAATGGAAAATAAACATATGAGTGACAACCTTCCACCCAATCATCAAAATCATAACCATATCCAACATGTAACATCACAAATTTGATATATGACCAATTTACATTGTCACATGCCCTACAAAGATCTAGTTTTATGAATCAATGCAAGAAGCTTCCTTACCTTAGTTGAGTGGATTCCTTCTTGAGAAATATCTATTGATTCATGGATCTACTTATCACTTAGAAACAAATCTGTTCAAATGATATTGTAGGGGACAACATATGCTTAAATATTCTAGCTATAATCTTGGCATTGATATTATAAACATCATTACAAAGAGATATAGTCTATAATAATTTAAAGTATCAAGATCATCCTTTTTAGGTATCATGGCTAGGAAGTTGGTGTTAATGGCACCTAGAACCTTCCCATCTTTCCTTAATTCTTTTACCACGTTCAAAATATTATCCCCAAACAATTTGAAGAATCGAAAGAAGAATCAGTGGGACATCCATACATCCTAGGGATTTTGTCCTTTGGGAATGATTCAATAACCCTTGAATCTCATTCAAAGTAATTTATGCCATTGGCTCATAGTTTTGCACCTGATTCACCAGTTAAGGGAAGAAGGCAAACAAATTCACATTTTTTTCTATATTGTCTCTAAGATGTTTACTAAATAACCTTTTAAAGTAGTGGCACCTTTTTCAACAAAATCCTCCCTCTCCATTTTTTATGCTCCATGTGGTTTTTAGGTTCTCTCAGTTTTGGATAGTTATGAAAGAATTTTGTATTTTTGTCACTTTGGACCAACCGTATATCTCTACTCTTCTAGCAACATTAGGATTCCTCCCATTCTGTAATCTCTTTTTTGTTGGATTCCAATCTATTTATAGTAATTTGATCTTCTTTTGAGAATATTCCTCTCATATTATACCTGAATACACTGACTATCTCCTCTCAATATTCCAAATAGGACTTTGGGAATATTTTTTATATTACCTTATCTCATTTAATAGTTATCTTATTTTCTATTTTTGGGTTATCACTAAATCAAAACATTATAGTGTCCTTGAGACCAATATCATAAATCTTCCACTCAAGTTGAACCAATTCTAGAAATTCCAATCTTTGAGACAATATGGATTAAACTTAAAGGGGACTCAAGGCTTTTCCTCTACCTTCCTAATTTGGAGAAAAAATGGGACATGATTAGACACTCCATCTCCAATCCTTGTTTTTTACTTTTCTACTTCAAAAATAACATTTTCATCCAAGAGGAATCTATCTAATCTTTTTGAGATCCACCCTACACTTTTTCGATTACTTCTCCATGTAGGATTACGGATAAAGGGTTCTAAGTTACACATGCTTGATTCCTCTATATTATGGAGAAAAAATTCAGCCAAGGGATCCATTGTTCCATTCCCCCCCCCCACACTTCACCTTGACATATAATGTCCCCTTCAACAATGACATTTTCCTTCCTTACTACATGATAATAATTAAAAAAACATCCCATAATTCCTTCCTCATTTCAAAAGGCCCATAAATATCAATGAAATTAAAGCCTTTATCTATCTAACAAGAGTACAACTTTGCACACATTTCCAAAGGGAGGGAAGTTGTGTTAATGTATTGCAAGGACTTGTACCATCCAAACACCAATCTTATATATATGTCCATTACACTGATATCCAAAAAACTCTAATTAGGGACAAGAACCAACATGAATCCCTTGGTCTCATCCTCCTCTAGAATAGTCTCTTGAATTAACATAACCTTCAACTTATGTACACTAACCACTCTCTTTAGAAATTTTCTCTTATGGTACTCCCTATATCCCTAATGTCATAGGAAAGAATAATCATTTGAAACCGTTAGAGTAACTTTCATTTCTCTAAATCCTCTTGAATATTCATTTTATTACTTGAATTTACTTATTTTCCTTTATACACCCTATTATGGTTGGGGAAGGATTTCCTTCCAGTTCATGTGTAGGGACTAGGATGATCCTGACCAAGCTAGCCTCCTTCCACACCTTGTTCATTTACTTATAAACCTTTTTACTTTGTTGATCTAAGATGATATTTTCTACTCTAAGTTGGAAAAATTTACTCATCTGATGAGTAATTTGTGTTAGTGTTATCAGTGGTCTCAACTATATTATTCCTAGCTACCTTATTCCCCCTAGTGACCATGCTAGTTCTAATTGGGGTTGTTGTCACATCTCTACTAGAATATTTCAATTTAAATTAACCACTATATCTCCCCTTAGAGGTAAGGTGATTTCACATTGACGTCCTTCCTACAAGGAACCCTTTGCAAATTCTCCATCTCGACCAATTTGAACCTATAGATAAACCAATGTAGGCATTGATTTCATCTTCTTAATATTTTTTTGAGGATTCTTCTATTATGTGTCACATCTACAAATGTTAAGGCATTAGCTCTAGGTCTAACTTCCTCCTCATTACCATTATGACTAGGCATCATGATTTACTATTGGAAAATATATAAATTATATCCCTTCCAAGGGCTAGGGATGTACTCCATTATAGGGCTAGGGATATATAAATTAGATTCCTCAATTTTTTCAAGAATAACATATGTAGGTTATCCTATACTTGGTTTTGGAGACCTAAATCCATGAACCCTTGTTGAGAGTCCTTGTGCTATAGAATATGGAGTGACATTGTCTCTTTGAATCCCTTGCTTATCCTAATCCATACCCATCTCTTCTATGTCCTTATTTGGAATATCCTTTTTGGAACAAGTTCTTTGAAAAGTGACCATAGAGATGGAAAATGGAGCATTTGAAGGCAACTTTTACATAATTGATCTTTCTTGTCTATATGAACTTAACCCAATATAAATGTTGAATTTGTTTGGTATCCCATTATCTATATTTATTTCCACACATTTCTTAACCACAAAGGTTTTGTCCAAATTTCTTTTCTTATCCAAATTCCCAACATCATCCCAAGATTATTACCAATCAAGGTGAGGGCCTTTTCCAACAACAATTCTAGAGGCAATGAATGAATCTTGATCCATAGTGGTTGGATGTCTACCCTTCTCTCATAGGATTGAATAATGGGGTCCAATCCTTTAGTGATAGGATTGAGCTATTCAAATACCACTTACTCCTTAGAATAGTTTCCTTGTCTATAGTAAATTGGAAAAATGTTATCCACCCATGAGTGAGGATATGATATATTAATGAGTGATTGAGTTGTTGATTACATACCCTATTAGTCTAGATGCTCATCAAGTTCTCTTAGATCAATCTTCCATGAAATTTCCCTACCAAAGTCGTAGCTTAACACAAAACTATATGCTCCATTACCACATTATTGTCCCATAATCAACTTCATCTTTTCCACTATAAGTTTTACACACTTAGGTTTATAACTCTTCCTTCTATACAAATTATTAGAACTCTTTCTCTCGTCTCTGTTCACCTTCTCTATAGAGTCCTTACACCTTATAGAACATTCCTCATTAGCTACTACTTTCCTTCCAATATTATTTTGTGATTTAGGGTTAGCATCTAAACAATGTTATATCTTCCATTCTCTGGTATCATTAACAATGACCACCACCACCTTTGAAGGGATGGAGGAATTATCATCCTTCATGGAAGGAAGAAGGATTTGATGTTTCCTTTATTTTCCATTTTAATATCCCCAATTTTGACCCATAGATTATATTGGACCAAATTATGTGCCAAGTGTTATAATGATAGTAGTCAAGTTATATAAATGACCCCTTGTGTAAATCCTAATGTAAATATATTGTATGAATTCCTAGTTTGGAGCTCAAGGCTAAGGCTCAACTAGTGAATGTATAGGCATGTATTTTTGATTATTATGCTTTCAATGTACCATGAGGTAGACTTGACATGATTCTATCAAGAAATGTAAATATCATTTCAAAAATTAATATAAAGGTCTAAGGTTGGATAAAGAAGAGAAAGAGAGGGACTATGAGTCCACTAGAGGGGAAGAGGAAAGGGGGCATAAGGGGAGAAGAAATAATCCTAATTTTCCAAAGCCTCCTAGCCTTCATCTTTTCACCATTTTCCTTATTAAATAACCCAACCATAAATCACCCAACCATAAATCACCCAATGTAAGTCACGATTGGTGTGTAAGTATTCCTCAGTTATGAGAGAATGTGGTTTGAGTATAAGTCTTATGTAGTGTAAGAGACTCTATCTGCATAGGGATTCCAAAATCATGGATATTTGAATCACCTCTCCCATGAACTATCTTCATGCATTCTAATTGACCACTCCTTTTGGCATATGCTATCTATTTGGGGGGATCATCCATTCTACTAGGGATTCATCCTATGTTATTGATTCTATGAGAGTTCATTGCATTCTATGTAATTGATCTAGGTGGATCAAATTACAGTTTCCATCTTGGCAGTTTTTCTATAGTTTTGTGGGTCCCAAACTTTCGGGGGCATTTTAAGGCCCTAAATGATGTTTTTTTGACTTGGCAACGCCCAAAATATCCTTGTTGGGATGTATTGGGCCATTCAGAATGTGTACTCCCTGTATAGAACTTTATGACAGGGTACTGAGCACCCCAAATGGAGATCGTATGAAAAAGTTTCACCCTCGGGAAGTTGACATATCAACTACCCCCATCAGGGCCCACAAACCTTTTGGCGTTTCATCTTTCAGGGTTACGATTTTGGATGTTTAGGGTTTTCTCATTTAGGATTTATGTTAAAAATACATTTGGAGCCTCATTGTAATCATATTCTTTCAAATTAGAGTAGCAAACACATCTCTCTTCAGAGATAAGCTACCACCATTCTAGCTAGCTTGTGTGCTTTGCATTTTACAATCTTTTGTATCCCAGACAATCATTAATAGAATTTGAATTTTATTGTATTATTGTGTTCCTTGAAATATATCTATGTATCTTCTTGTTATATCTCTATTATATTTTTTTCCTTCATGTCATTCTCAATATAATCCAAATCAGTGGTATTAGAGCAGTCTGCTTCTTGTCCTTTTTAGTGCATGTCCCCAACGAGGTCAGGATATAGAGAGTTGGGTCTCAAGCTTGTTTCTCTTAAGGACAACCACTCTCACTTGCCCAAGAAACATCCCATGGAGGAATAAAATAGGGAGGACAAAGAATAAGATCCTATCAAACTGTTGCTCAAGGAAGCCCTCACGCGACAAAGGAACGAGATGATGAATAATTTCACCCAAATCCTTCAATCATTACTGAAAAAAATGGAGTAACCTTCAACCAACAATCAATTCGAAGGTGTGACACCCTTTAAGGTACAATTTGAATTTGATATTCCTTTGTTTTAAGGCCATATAGATGCCGACGCTTTGGGAAAATGGTTAAGTCTGTTAGAGGGTCATTTCTCTGTCCAAAATTTTTCCAACAGTGAAAAAATCACCTTTGCGCTCCTTAAGGCCCTTCCCCATGTTAGAGATTGGTGAGAGACTTACCATGAGAAACATGCCGAGGAAGAGTATGCAATTTTTTGGCTAGGACCCACTTGGGTGACTTTTGTTGATTCCCTGAAGGAATGATATTACCCAGTTGGAAACTATGATAACCAATACACTATATGGACCACAATTTTTCAAGAAAGGGGCCAAACAATGAAAGAGTTCACAAATACCTTCCATACCTTACACACCAAGTTGTGTATCAAAGACTCTGAGCACAATATAGTTCTAAAATATTGTGGGGATCTACATAGTTACATCCAAACCAAAATGGAGTTTCTGGACATCTCATCATTGGGAGCCACTTATCGATATACCGTCAAAGTCGAGTAGAAATTTAAGCAGTAGAATGAGCGGGAGTTTGGGTCTACAAATCTACAACACCTGAAGTATGTTAAGCGTGGCCCTAACTCCCAGGGAAAAGGAAAAAGCAAGGATGACCAGTCCCAAGACAACCATTCCAAGCAACCAACAAAGAAGGGTAATGGGAAGTCAAAGAAGGACACTGGAAAGTGGTGTGAGTTCCAAAAAATCCCTTGGAACAATACTGATGAATGTCGTCCAAATGGTCATTGTTGGATGAGACAAAAGCCTCAGGGTTGGATGTTGACCTAGAATCTGATTCAGAACCAGAAAAGGGAAAACATATCATTGACGCAAAACCCATTATCACCATCACTACCACAAAAGTCCAACCAGAGGAACCAGAGGAACCAGAGGAACCTAAATAAGGGGAGTGCCTCTTCCACCCACATATGTGGGTGAAGGGGACCCCAATCCATTTCATTGTTGGTAGCAGTAGCCAAAAGAGCATAATATTAGTAGATGTCATTAAGAGGTTGAACTTGAAAATGACACCACATACTCAACCATACACCATCGGTTGGCTCAGTCAGGGACGTGACATCCACATCATCCAATAATGTTTCCTGCAATACAACATCAAAACTTTCAAAGACGAGGTATTGTGTGATGTTCCATCCCTTAAAGTTTCTGATGTTTTTTTAGGACAACCATATATGTGGAAGCATCATTCTATTTATGAATCTAAGCCTTGTAGTGTCATTATTACTTTGGGAGATCAACTCTACAGGGTACCGGAGGCAGTACCAACTACTGAGGCCTCTTTGATATCCGTGAAGTAGTGCAGAAAGGTGGTCTCTCATACTAGGAGATTTGTCATCTTTATGGTTCAGTTGGAAGGTGAACGAAAGGTCACTGCAACCGCCAAAACCTCTGCAGAGGGTCTCTCTGCGCAACAACAACAGGTGGATAAGATAATAGAAGAGACCAAAGACATATTTGCCTCACCTATTAGGGTGCTGGTGCACTTTCTACAAAATAAATCAATTGATTTGACAACCAGTGCTTCTATGCCTAACGACCCTGTATACATGCATTCTATTATGGAGAATGAATAAATCAAGTGCCAGATCCAAGAGCTAATTCTGAAGGGCCACATCATACCAAGTTCCTCACCTTGCAGGAGCCCAATTGTTCTGGTATAGAAGAAGGATGAGACATGGCAACTTTGTATTGAATAGAGAGCCTTGAACAAGATGACAGTCAAGAACCGGTACCCAATCCCCCAGATTGATGATCTTCTCGATCATCTCAAGGGAGATAAGTTTTTCAGTAAGATTGATATGAAGTTAGGCTACCACCAAGTGTTGATTGAGAAAACTAATGTATGGAAGACAACCTTTAAGTCTAAACAAGGTATCTTCGAGTGGTTGGTCATGCCTTTCGACTTGAATAATGCCTTAGCCACATTCATGCGGATGATGGATAACATACTGGGGCCATTCACAAACTCCTTTGTGGTCGTATATCTAGATGACATCCTCATATTCATCAAAACTTGGGAGGAATATTTGAAGCATATTTAATAGGTATTGGGCACCCTGCGACAACATGCTAATTTGGAGAAGTGTTCCTTCGGCATGCAGAGAATCCAGTATTTGGGATACATTGTAACACACCCGCTGCGACGTAGTATATTTTTCGCCGAATTCTCGAAGGTAAGAATCCTTGAGATCCTACGGGGCTTAGCACAGGATAGTTCTCCCCTTTTTCCACCTCCATGTGATCGCTGATCCTGATCACAAGTCAAACAACTAGGCACCTTTTTCGCATTTCGCGACTCAGTGTTATAAGCGAGTCGAGACTTTCGGCTCTGCAAACCCCGAATTCCGAACTGCCGAAGAGGCTTTGATCAACAATTAGCCCCCTGGGCTATGCCTTGGTCCACAGGTCCTTTTCGGTAGCTCCCTGTGTGAACAACACTAGGCGCGAGCTCCACCTTTCCCAAGTGACCACAGTGCTATGACCAAGGCCTATTCCCAAAGGCGCTTGTCGCAACTCGCCATGTCACAATTTCGCGAGTCGAAACTCCCGACTCTTCCTTCCCAATCTTGCGATACCCGAGATCACGAAATGGGTATAGCTCCTTTTTGTCAGTGCCTTCCACGCGTGACCAATGGATAGAATAAACGCTAGCACCTCTCGCTACTCGCACCTTCGTGAGTCGAAGGGTTGAGCTCCCGTGTTCTTACTCCGTGAATCCCCGAGACACGAAAAGTCAACATAGCATTGCCTCCTTTCTCTAGGCAATGCATGTCCGCGTGTCAACCACGTGGGCCCCACCTTGTGGTTCTGCCACGTGTTCCTCACTTGTGCCTCGGCTCTCGTCACTTTGCGACTTCTAATGTCGAGAAGAGGTCCTCTCAACCTACAAACCTCCGAATGCGTGATACACGCAATAAGGCCCATATCCAACGGTCCTCCCGTTCCTGGATCCAACGGTTTAGATTTTTCTCCTCGTGATTTCGCACTTCGCGACTTCGTGAGTTGGAGCATCCAAATCTTGCGCTCTTTTCTTGGAAAACCCCAAGATGCGAGATGTCAACGGAGCGTTGACTCCCTTCTCCAGGTGACACGTGTCCACCTGTCAATCACGCGAGCCCCACCTTAAAGTTCTACCACGTGTTCTCTCGTGCCCGACTCTCGACACTTCGTTACTCGTGAAGTTGAAAACGACTCCTTTCAACCTCCGAACCCCCGAACGCACGGTAGGCGATGGGGTTCCTAATCCAACGGTCCTCCCATTCTATGGATCCAATGACTGTCTCCGCTCCTCGTGACTTCGCCACTCGCGACTTGGAGCACCCAACCTTTGGGCTCTTACCTTGCGAACCTTCAAGTTCACGAGATTCCTTGATCTCTGCCACCTATCCTCCCCAGATGGATGGTCCTTATCCTCTCGCGACTTCTCCGCTCATGAAGTCGAAAGAATTCCCTCTATGACTCCCGATGTCCGAATCCCCGATATGGTCGATCTCACAACACACGTCCGCTCTCAGACGAACGACTCTGATTTCCTCGGGACTTCGCTACTCGCGAAGTCAAGATGCTCGCCTCTGTGAGTCCCGGTGCCCGAATCTCTGAAATGGATGATTCCGCGACACGCGTCCTCCCGCATATAGATGACTTAGATTCTTTCGCCCCTTCGGGACTTTGCCTTTCGTGGCCTCGTGAATATTGAGGTAAGGGTTTTAACCCTTCAACTCGCGAATCCACGAAATGAGATTTTGCGAGTGATCCAACGGTCCTTGTCGACCCAGATCCTACGGTCCAATTTCTCCAGAACTTAAAACTTGAAAATAGGCTTATCGTAACTCCCTTGCTCCTCTATAAGATCTGACGGCTCTCAAGACTTCGCGAATTCTCCACGGAGAATTCCGACCGTCCAATGCCTCCTTGACGAATCTTGCGAAGCGAACACGGTATTCCTTCGCTGCCATTTCGGGATTTCAAGAGGATCATTCTTCCTTGTATAGGGTTACTAATACTTGCGCCTTCAATCCTTTTTCCAGGTTCTTGATAAGATTTCCAAGAAGGATATCTCTGTGGAGAGATCTATTCCGGGTATTCCTGGGGACGAATAAAGGTATAGGTTTCTCGAGAACAGACTCGAAGTCTGAATTAATTCAATATGCATA
>ML802060.1:18876-39561 GCA_009831015.1 Picea engelmannii
TCTCATGGCATCCTCCATTTCCCATGTAGCCTCATCTGGGCCAAAATGTCTCCACTGCACCTTGACCTGTGCAATGGTTCGGTTCCGGAGTGGGGTTTCCTTTCTGTCCAGTATGCACTGAGGTTCTGGTAGAAATTCTCCCTCCGGTTCCACCTGGATCACAGACCAGTCAATTATATGATTAGAATCATGTACATATTTATTCAATAATGAAACATGGGAAAAATTATGTGCTTTTACCGTGGGAGGAAGTGCTATCCTATAAGCTACATGTCCCACTCTATCTAGAACCTCAAAGGGTCCACAATAATGAGGTGCCAACTTGGCACAAGCTCCCATTTTCAGATAAATCTTCCGGGGTCTAACTTTGAGATATACATGGTCTCCCGTTTTGAACTCTCTTGGAGTTGTCTTTTGGTCGGCATAACTTTTTTGTCGGTTCTGGGCGACCTTCAGGTTTTGTTTTATCTGAGTCACCTGCTGTTCCATTTCTTTCAACATGTCAGGTCTAAAAGAAATCCTGTTTACGGGATTACTCCAGCTAACTGGAGTGTTACATGGTCTACCATAGAGGGCTTCGAAGGGGCTCATCTTCAAGGATGTTTGGTAGCCATTGTTGTAGGCGAATTCTACCAGTGGTAGGTAGTCTTCCCACTTCTTGGGTTAATGCATTACATGCATCCTTAACATATCTTCTAGTATTTGATTCACTCTTTCTGTCTATCCGTTGGTTTGAGGGTGATAGGCAGTGCTAAACAACAATTTGGTCTCTAAGCCAGCGATTAGTGATTTCCAAAAGTTAGAAGTAAATTTCGTGTCTCTGTCAGACACGATCTCTTTTGGCATACCATGCAGTCGGAATATCTCCTTCATGAATACCTGGGCGATGTCTATTTCCTTGCAAGTTGATTTGACAGGGATGAAATGAGCAGACTTGCTCAATTTATCCACCACTACCATAATGGAATCATTCTGTTTGTTTGAGTTTGGTAATCCAGTGATGAAATCCATGGAGATGGTTTCCCATTTCCATTCTGGGATTGGTAGAGGTTGTAATAATCCTGCTGGGTGTCGGTGTTCTGCTTTAACTTGTTGGCACTCTATGCATTTTTCCAAGTGCTCGGCTATGTATTTCTTCATTCCAGGCCAATAGAATTGTCTCCTAGTGGCCGTGATCATCTTCTGGTATCCTGGATGACCAGAGTAGGGTCTTTTATGTAGTTCATCCAATATGAATATCTTCAAGTTGTCACAATCTGAGATATAAAATCTGCTTCTGTAAGTGAGCATACCTCCTTCGGTCATCTGGTAGCCTTCATATTTTACCCCGGTGGGCTCTTGTTGTAGGTATGAGTTCACGGTCTGGACAAATGGATCTGTCTTTTGTGCATTTCTGACTCTTTCTTTGACATCTGTCTCAAAGGTGCTCACCGCTGCCAGGTGAATTGTTTTCATACTTCTGCTAAGGGCATCGGCCACCCTATTTTCCTTTCCTTTAATGTGTTTGATCTTGAAATCAAACTCGCTAAGGAGGGCCATCCACCTAGCTTGTCTAGCATTGAGCTTTGGTTGATCAAACAGGTATCACAATGCACAGTGATCTGTCATAAGCACAAACTTTCTTCCCAGGAGGTAACGCCTCCACATTTTCAAGGCATGCACTATGGCAACCAGTTCTAGATCATGGGTCACATAATTGACTTCATGCTCGTTCAATTTTCCGGATTCATAGCAGATCACACTTCCTTTCTGCATAAGGACTCCTCCGAGCCCTTCCTTACAGGCATATGTGCACACGAGGAAGTCAGCTTCTGGATCGACGATTTTCAGCACGGGTGCATGGGTCAGTGGATGTTTCAGAGTTTGAAATCTTTCTTCACACTTCTGTGTCCATAGGAATTTTGTCCCCTTATTCTAGAGGGCAGTGATTGGACAACCAATCTTGGAGAATCCTTTTATAAATCTCCTATAGTATCCTTCTAGTCCCATAAAGGATCTGATGTCTGAAACATCCTTTGGGGTAGGCCATTCCATGATAGACCTGATTTTGTCAGGGTCTACCACTACTCCTTCTTCGGAGAGAACATGGCCTAAGTAATGTATTTGCTTATGGAAGAATTCACATTTGCTGAATTTGGCATAGAGATGATGTTCTCTTAGGACTTGCAACACAAGTCTAAGATGCTCTTCATGCTCTTTTATGTTCTTGGATTAAATTAATATATCGTCAATAAAAACAAGCACACATTTGTCTAGGAATTTGCTGATTACATTGTTCATCAAGCACATAAAAGTTGCCGGGGAATTGGTCAACCCAAATGGCACTACCACAAACTCATAGTGACCATACCTCGTTCGGAAGGCAGTTTTATGGATTTCTTCACCCTTGATTCAGACTTGATGGTATCCCGACCTCAAATCAATCTTTGAGAAAATAGACGCACCCCCCAATTGATCGAACAGGTCATCGATCTTGGGAAAGGGGTACTTGTTCTTTATGGTTACCTTATTGAGTTCCCTATAATCTATACACAGTCTAAGGGTACCATCCTTCTTTTTCACGAACATGACTGGTGCTCCCCACAGAGACACGCTGGGTTGAATATAGCCTTTATCCATCATTTCTTTTAATTACATCTTGAGTTCAACTAAGTTGGGTGTGCTCATCCGGTAGGGTGTCCTAGACATTGACACCGCTCCCGGTGCAAGTTCTATCGAGAAGTCTATGTCCCTTCTCGAAGGTAAACCCGATACCTCTTCCGAAAACACATCTCTGTATTCTCTCAGGATAGGGTGATCGTCAGGGCTTGGTTTTTCACCTTCGATTGTTTTTAACACCTGTATTGCATATAGGGTACATCCCTTTCGACAATACTTTCTCATTTGCAGAGCTGATATTTGTCTCACTGAAACAAGTTTTTGGATCCCTTGAAGGGTTATCTTTTTCCCTTCTTTACTTACACATTCTAAGGTTTTGTGGTAACATTCCAATCTGGCTTTATGGGCGGCTAGCCAGTCCATACCAATCAACAGATCATATGATCCCAGGGGTAATAAGTTAAGGGTTGTTTGGGTGGGGAATTTACCCAACATCAATTGGCAGGCTGGTATAACCTCTTCTACCCTTCTTTTGGTGCTAGTGGCTAACTGTACCAACCATGGCTTGATATGTTTTTGTGGCTGTAGTTTACACTTATCAACAACTTTAGGGGCTATATAACTCAAATTTGAACCATGGTCAATTAAAACAGACACTAGATGGTTGGAAATCATACCTTCTATTTCCACTACTGAAGCTTGGTGGTCGGCTTGGTTATTATCCAAGGCTACATAAATTTGTGGCTCACTCCTGGCCACATCCTTCGACTATTCTATTGTCGGTGTGGACAGTCTCTCAATAGATGTTCTTCCCCGCAACCCCAACATTTCAAAGGTTCTCTCTTTGGGTTATCAGTCTTCACTGATATGGGTCCAGAAGTTTTATTTCCGCTCAAGGAGGGAAAATTCTGCTGGTGCATACTCCGGGATAGGAAGCTCATTCTTGGGTTCTTCTTATAGTTCTTAAATCCTGGGGATTTAATTCCCCTTTTCTGAAATCTTGAATTATTCTTCTATTTCCATCCTTCACGAGGTTCTGCTTGATGCCCAAATTGTTCATGACAATAGGTTGCCTTTCGAATAATGCCTTCTAGAGTCTTTGGCTCATCAAATTCAATTCTATTATGATAGTCCTTAGGTAGTCCACTGATGAAGCGTTGCACCTTTGCCTTTTCCACCTTGATATAGGGTACATACCTAGACAAATCGAGGAATTTGTTGACATATTATTCTATAGTGAGTTGTCCCAGTTTGAGTTCATAAAACTCTTTAGTCTTTTCGTCAAAATATTTTTCCGACAGATACTTCTTTCGGAAGTATTTCTCAAACCGTTCCCAAGACAGGTGCTCTTCGCGAACCCCTTTCACATTCTTAAGGTCTTCCCACCAAATGGAAGCCTTTCCATTCAAGTTGAAGGTGGCCACTCGGGCCTTCATATTTTTTGAAAAGTCATGGACCCTGAAATACTTCTTTAGTCCAAGCAGCCAGGCCTCTGCTTCCTCTCCCTTCTTTATTTCACCGTCGAAGGAGGGTGGTTTGGCTTTTCTGAATTCTTCAAATTTTCAACCTTTGGAGGACTTTTGCTTCTTCTGTTTCCTTTTAGGATAGGAACTGGTTCTACTGCTAGAAGAGCCCTCTGAATCGCCAGCTTCCTTCTCAAAGGAATCATTCGACGCTTGTCCTTTACCTCTGGGGTGGACCTTTTTCGAGGTTCTCCTCTCAGTGTGGCCACTAATATGACCATGTTTCTGAGTTTCAAGTTCATGCTTCATTTGTCTTTGTATATTGTATAAACTCTGCAGTAAAATTGCGTTAATTTCTGTTTGTTTTTCTTGTTCTTTCATCATCCTTTCATTGTCGGCCTTATAACTTTGTAATTCGACCATGAGGCTCCTCACAGTCTCGGCTAGACCTAGAGGGGTCCCTGCTGCCCTCCTTTCGTCAAACTCTTCGTCTCTATTGTGGGAGCCTTCTCCCACTTCTTGGTGAGTCACCATACTATGCGTTGATAGATTCCCGCGGTTGATCTTCCGCTTGTGTGCAAGAGGAAAAACGTTGGTTGTTAGTCAATATTTATATTTATTTATAACCAATACAAAATTCATATTTTCATATGTACACACATACAATAGGGATTTTTTTTCATTCTCAACTTCGTCTTTTAATTAGGGAGGTTAAGACAGGGGGTTACACTTTTTTTTAGAGTGTTCCAAACGGAGCTTCTGCGCAACTCGTTCATGAGCCCACGTAGACCGAGTGTTGTAACCATGCTCTGATACCAATTTGTAACATAACCGCTGTGGCATAGTAGATTTTTTGCTGAATTCTCGAAGGTTAGAACCCCCGAGATCCTATGGGGCTTAGCATAGGCTAGTTCTCCCCTTTTTCCACCTCCATGTGATCGCTGATCCTGATCACAGGTCAAACAAATAGGCACCTTTTTTGCATTTCGCGACTCAGTGTTATAATCGAGTCGAGACTTTCGTCTTTGCAAACCCCAAATGTTGAACTTCCAAAGAGGCTTCGATCAACAATTAGCCCCCTGGGCTATGCCTTGGTCCACAGGTCCTTTTCGGTAGCTCCATGTGCGAACAACACTAGGCACGAGCTCAACCTTTCCCAAGTGACCACAGCGTTATGAACAAGGCCTATTCCCTAAGGCACTTGTCGCAACTCACCATCTCATGAGTTCGCGAGTCGAAACTCCCGACTCTTCCTTCCCAATCTCGTGATACCTGAGATCACGAAATGGGTATAGCTCCTTTCTGTCAGCGCCTTCCGCACGTGACCACTGGCTAGGATAAACGCTAGCACCTCTCGCTACTCGCACCTTCACGAGTCGAAGGGTTGAGCTCCCGTGTTCTTACTCCGTGAATCCCCGAGACGCGAAAAGTCAACAGAGCATTGACTCCTTTCTCCAGGCAACGCGTGTCTGCCTGTCAACCACGCGGGCCCCACCTTGTGGTTCTGCCACGTGTTCCTCACTTGTGCCTCGACTCTCGACACTTCACGACTTTTGATGTCGAGAAGAGTTCCTCTCAACCTCCGAAACTCCGAATGCGCAATACACGCAATAAGGCCCTGATACAACGGTCATCCCGTTCCTAGATCCAATGGTTCATATTTTTCTCCTCACGATTTCGCACTTCGCGACGTCATGAGTTGGAGCATCCAACTCTTATGCTCTCTTCTTGTGAAACCCCGAGATGTGATATGTCAATGGAGCGTTGACTCCCTTCTCCAGGCGACGCATGTCTACCTATCAATCACGCGGGCCCCACCTTAAAGTTTTTCCACATGTTCTCTCGTGTCCGGCTCTCGGCACTTCGCTACTCATGAATTCAAAAACGACTCCTTTCAACCTTTGAACCCCTGAACGCGCGATAGGCGATGGGGTTCCTGATCCAATGGTCCTCGTTTTCTCTGGATCCAACAACTGTCTCCGCTCCTCGCGACTTGGAGCACCCAACCTTTGGGCTCTTACCTTGCGAACCTTCGAGTTTGCGAGATTCCTTGATCTCTGCCACCTGTCCTCCCCAGATGGATGGTCCTGATCCTCTCGCGACTTCTCCGCTCGCGAAGTCGAAAGACTTCCCTCTATGACTCCCGATGTCCGAATCCATGATATGGGTGATCTTGTGACACGCGTCCGCTCTTAGACGAACGTCTCAGATTTCCTTGGGACTTCGCTACTCGCGAAGTCAAGATGCTTGCCTCTGTGAGTCTTGGTGCCTGAATCTACGAAATGGATGATTCCGTGACATGCGTCTTCCCGCAGATGGACGACTCAGATTCTTTCACCCCTTCAGGACTTTGCCTTTCGCGGCCTCGTGAATCTTGAGGCAAGGGTTTTAACCCTTCAACTCACAAATCCACAAAATGAGATTTCGCGAGTGATCCAACGGTCCTTGTCGACCCAGATCCTACGGCCCGATTTCTCTCAAACTTAAAACTTGAAAATAGGCTTACCATAACTCCCTTGCTCCTTTGCAAGATCTGACGGCTCTCGGGACTTCACAAATTCTCCAAGGAGAATTCCGACCTTCCAATGCCTCCTTGATGACTCTTGCGAAGAGAACATGGTATTCCTTCACTGTCATTTCGGGATTTCAAGAGGATCATTCTTCCTCATATAGGGTTACTAAGACTTGCACCTTCAATCCCTTTTCCAGGTTCTTGATAAGCTTTCCAAGAAGGATATCTCTGTGGAGAGATCTATTCTGGGTATTCTTGGGGACGAATAAAGGTATAGGTTTCCTGAGAACAGACTCGAAGTCTGAATTAATTCAATATGCATATATATATATATATATATATATATATATATATATGCACAAATCTATCTATAAACATAAGCCATACGTGGTCCTTCCAACAAAAGCATGCAACCACCTTTTCTGATCAAACACCACACAGGCAATCTTATACTGAAACCTTTCATGACTTCACATCTTATGAGCATAAATGTTAGAATATACATTTCAAGATACAAGATTAAAAACACAACACTTATTAGAAAAACACCAGAAGTGATGCAACTGCTAAGAGGGGTGCTCGTTTCCACCCAACCGTAGGCTCAACGACTCCCAACGGATTTACCACTAGCCACCCCTGAGCCGAGACCACGATGTTGCGAGACTGTGTCTTTGTTTTCCAGTGACTGAGAACGAAGGTTACTCCCCTTCTTCTCTACTATCACTCACTCTGTATCTTTCTAGAGTTCTCTTCCTTCCCTCCCTCATGTCTGCCCCCCTTCTCGCTTCTCCCTCACGCCTTTTTTTCCTCTTGCGAGGTTGCATGTGGCATGATTTTCCTCGCATTGGTTAGGCCTGATGACTCTACGGATGGGCAGTTCACCCCTCCCCATCCCTCATTACTCATGAGGAGCCATCTACCTACCAATCCTGGCGAGTCATTTAATTCGGGGCCAGCGAGCCGTTGTTGGTTGTCTGGGCCAGTGAAGTCCAAATACGGTATTGGTCTCGGTTGAAGTTAATGCCACCATCCCAGGTGCCTTCCACCACCTTTCTTCAACCATCGTGGTATCTTTTTCAACATATCCCCTCTCAGTAGTCCTGCAATACATATATATATTTATATGATTATTTACATTCATCGACCTTTTCCACAAGTTCCATTCACATCACACATTCACATTTTTGAGTTTGCCACAGTTCTTGGCCAGTATAGTTATTTTTACAGATTGTGGGAAACAAGGTGTTACATACATCATGGATGAGAAGGGTGTGCATGTGGATGTAGCCAATATCCAAGTCATCTGTGATTGGCTGGCCCCAAAGACAATGACTGAGCTTCACAACTTCTTGGGCCTTTCCAACTTCTACTGTCGATTTGTGTTGGGGTTCTCTCATATTGCTTGGGCCCTAAGATAGGTGACCAAGGGTGGAGCAAAGGCCAATTTTTTGTGGGATGCATCTAGACATAAAGAATTCAAGGATTTGAAATTCCACCTGTTCTCAACACCAGTCCTTATTCTGCCAGACCCGCAACAACCATTTGAGATTGAGACAGATGCTTCAAATTATGCTATCGATGCAGTCCTCACTCAACACGAAGATCCGATAACCTATCACAGTGAAACACTCTATCATGTTGTTCACAGATACCCCACCTATGACAAAGACATGTACTCCATTGTGCATGCATGTCGACAGTGGAAGCATTACATTCTGGGGAAGGAAACAATCATCCACAATGATCAAAGGCCTCTGCAATTTATGCAAACAGAAGGAAATTTATATAATGACTACCATCAGAAGTGGTCCATGTACTTGCAACAATTCCACTTGAACATCAAGTACAAGAAGGGAAGAACCAACCATGTCGCAGATTTCCTAGTCGACCCCCTGTTGTGATGCTAACCACAATTCTTAACTCCTGTGGGCATGAGACGTCTGGGTGGCTACAATTATACAATACTGACTCTGATTTTGCTGCTTCCTATCAGACATTAAGCGCAAGAAAAAAAATTCCATAATTTCATCTCCAGGATGGATTGCTATGCAATCTGAACCATCTTTGTGTTCCTTCAAGCGAGCATGAAAAGATGTTTTGGGAAGCTTATTACAATCGAGCAACATGAAATTTTGGTGTAAACAAAATAGTGGCAGTAGTGCAAAAGCATTTTATTGGCCAAATATTTGACAAGATGTCTGCAAGTACAATAGATCCTGCACTTCCTGCATCATTTCCAAGCTGGCCATCAAGTAACAAGGGCTATACACCCCTCTTCATACTCCATATAGGAATTGGGAGTTCATCTCCATGGATTACATGTCTAATCTACCTTCAACCAAGCATAAGAATGACTATGTCTTCGTGGTCATTTATGTATTCTCTAATATGGAAGTTTTGGAACCATGAAAGAAGAGAATCACAACTGGGGCCACTGCCAAGATCTTCTTTGAACATGTTTGGGTTAATTTTGGGCTCCCATGAACCATTGTCTCAGATTGAGATAGTAGGTTCCTGAGAACTTTTTGGTCTAGCCTATGGTCGATGATGGTCACCAAGCTGACCATCATCTCCATGGATTACATGTCTAATCTACCTTCAACCAAGCATAAGAATGACTATGTCTTCGTGGTCATTTATGTATTCTCTAATATGGAAGTTTTGGAACCATGAAAGAAGAGAATCACAACTGGGGCCACTGCCAAGATCTTCTTTGAACATGTTTGGGTTAATTTTGGGCTCCCATGAACCATTGTCTCAGATTGAGATAGTAGGTTCCTGAGAACTTTTTGGTCTAGCCTATGGTCGATGATGGTCACCAAGCTGACCAAATCGACTTCCTTCCACCCACATACTGATGGAAAAATAGAGGTAGTCAACATTATGATTGTCCATATCTTGAGGATGTACAATTCCAAACATCCATGCACATGAGATGAAAGCCTTCCCTATGTTCAACATAGCTACAACAAATCCCTCCACAACTCGATTGGCCACAACCCTTTTCACGTGTGCTTGGGGTTCCAACCATTTCCCCCCATTGACGTAGATCTTCCGATTGCATGATCCATGTGGATATCGGTGACCACCCACAGTTTCCAACTGGCTCAAAACAATTTTCGGGCAATTTTGGTAATTTACTATTTTTAGTAGTTTTTAACTTCCAGGGCCATTTTGAGGGCCTAAATGATGGTTTCTCGGAATCTATGTTCTCAATGATAGCCAAAGGTTCTGAGTGAGCCCCAAAAATTAATTTCCTCGATGATACATTTACAATGAGCTATCGTGTGCCCCAAACTGAGATCGTATGCCAAAGTTACGCCCTCGGGAAGTTGATACACCAAACTACCCAAAATAGGGTCCACAAAACTGTTGGCTTTTCATCTTCCGGGGTTAGGGTTTTGGATTTTATTTATGATAAAAATGCCTTTGGAGCCTCATTGTAAAATCATCTTCTTGTGAATGCGAGCAACCGTCACATCTCTTCTCGGAGATAAACTGCCACCATTCTATCGAGTTTTTCACTTTGTATTTTTACAATCTTTGTACATTTTCACTCATTAATAGAAAATTGTGTATTATTGTATCTTTGTGTTTATGGTTGCATATATGATATGTTTCTGTTATATTATTGCATATCCGACATATCTCTGTACATTTCTTTATTATATCTCCACTCTCATTTTGTGCCGAAAATAATACGGATCAATGGTATCAGAGCAGGATGCTCTTGATCATTTTTTTCAGTGCATGTCCCCGACGAGGTCCGAGTATATCAAGTTGGGTCTTGATCTTGTCTCTCTTGAATAAAATCACTCTCACACACCCAAGAAACCCTCCATGGCGGAAGAAAATAAAAACAATGGAGCAAACGATTCTATCAATCTATTGCTTGAGCAAGCTCTCACACAACATAGAGACGAAATGATGGAGAATTTTTCCCACATCCTTCAACGCCTGCCAATAGAAACATGCAAATCTTCATCAAACAACCACTTTGGAAGCACCTCTCCTTTCAAGGTATAAGTTAATTTTTATATTCCCGTATTTGAAGGTCAGATAGATGCAGATGCCCCAGGAAAATGGTTAAATATGTTAGAAGGTTATTTCTTTGTTCACCATTTTTCAGACAGGGAAAATATCACCTTCGCACTCCTTAAAGCTCTTCCCCATGTCAAACATTGGTGGGAAACTTACTGGGAGAAAATTTCCACGGAAGCGTTTGGAATATATGGGGCCGATCCCACTTGGGATTTTTTTGTGGATACAGTAAAGGAACAATATTACCCTGTTGGAAACTATAAGGAGAATTATATGAGATGGACCACACTGCGGAAAGAGAGGGGCCAAGTAGTTCTGGAGTTCACTAATACCTTCCATACCTTATGCACCAAGTTGGGTATCAAAGACTCCGAATGACATTTGGTTCGGAAATACCGTGGGGCTCTACACAAATACATCCAAACTTAAATGGATTTTCTGGACACCTCATCACTTGGTGCTTCTTATCGATATGTTGTTAAAATTGAGCAGAAATTTAAGCTTTAGAACAAACGAGAGTTTGGGTCTGCAAATATGCAACAAGGAAAGTATGATAAAGATGACCCTAAAAAATAGCTTCCTGAAAACCAGTCTAAGCCACATGAAAAGAAGGGTCACGGGAAGACGAAGAAGGACATTGAAAAATGGTGAGATTTCCGCAAAATCCCCTTGCACAACACTGATGAATGTCACTCAAAATATTTATTGGTGGCCCAGATCAAAGACAAGGAGACGAACCCTGATTCAAAATCTGATTCTGAAAATACTGGTAAAAGATAGATCATCGACGCAGACCCCACTGCTATTGTCGTGAGCACACCAATTCAACCAGAAGAACCAACAGATCCTGAAGAGGGGGAACTCATTTTTCATTCATAGATGTGGGTGAAAGGGACCCTGCTGCATTTTATTTTTAATAGCGGAAGCCAGAAGAACCTCATCTCAGTAGAGGTCGTCAAACAATTGAGATTGTTGACAAAACCACACCCGCAACCATACAACATCGGGTGGATTTGCCATGGATGAGATCTTTGTGTCAGCCAACAGTGTCTATTTTCATATGACATCCAACCCTTCAAGGATGAGGTATTATGTGATGTTTCCCCACCGGATGTCTATGATGTTGTCTTGGGCCAGCCATATGTGTGGAAGCGCCATGTTGTTTATGAGTCTTGACCTCGTAGTTTCATTGTTACTTTAGGGGGTCATATATATAGAATACCAGAGGTAATTCCGACTATTGTCCCACCTAAACAGTGCTGCAAGGTAGTATCTCATACTACAAAATTCAACTTCTTCACAGTCTGTTCAAAGCGTGAACAAAAGAACACCACTGCAACCTAAGTCCAAGCACCTTCTATCCAAGAGAAGCAGGTCGAAAAGATTGCAACAAAGTGTAAGGATTACTTCTGCACACATGAATATCATGTATCCAAACTGGTTAAAATGGTCCAACCCTTCCAGCCACATGTTTGTGACAACCTTCAACAATCTAAGCAACACAACTTCTCCAACAAGGCAAACATCTCATCAAGATGCAGATTCATAAAACACTTTTCCCTCTCCCTCGAGAATTCAACACAATGGATACCGTTGATTCCTAAAGAGGGACGATTGATCCAGATGGATATCGATGGCCAACCACCTTTTCCAACTGGCTCAAAACATTTTTCTCACAATTTTGGTAATTTACTATTTTTAGCGGTTTTTAACTTCCAGGGCCATTTTGAGGGCCTAAATGAAGGTTTTTTGGGATTGAGGTTCTCAATGATACCCAAAGTCTCTAATTGAGCCCCCAAAATGAATCTCCTCAATTATACCTTTCCAACGAGCTATCATGCATCCCAAACAATGATCGTATGCCAAAGTTACGCCCCTGGGAAGTTGATACACCAAACTACCCAAAACACGGTCCACAAAACTGTTGGTTTTTCATCTTCTGGGGTTAGGGTTTTGGATTTTCTTTATGATAAAAAGGCCTTTGGAAACTCATTGTAAAATCATCTTCTTGCGAATGCGAGTAGCCGTCACATATCTTCTTAGAGATAAGCTGCCACCATTCTAGCGAGTCTTTCACTCTGTATTTTTACAATCTTTGTACATTTTCGCTCATTAATAGAAAGTTGTGTATTATTATATCTTTGTGTTTATGGTTTCATCTCTGATACATTTCTATTATATTATTGGATATCTGAGATATCTCTATACATTTCTTTATTATATCTCCGCTCTCATTTTGTTCTGAAAATAATCCGGATCATTGCAACTTCACAGGAAGAGTCCTCCCATGCTAAGATCGAGGTTGATCGAGCAACCAAATTTGTTGATAAAATACAACACATCCAACAAAAAGTTCATTATATTTTTCAGAAATCCAATGCCAAGGACAAGCAACGCCCCGATCAACATCGGGTACCACACAAGTTTCAGGTGAGAGATAAGATATGGTTGTATTTGCAGAAAGAGCACTTCACAGGGACCCGTCGAAAGCTATGCCCGCTCGGATATGGGACTTAAACCATCACCAAGGATGTGGGTGAGAATGATTTTGAATTAAGTATTCCTCCTTTCCTTTCCTTGCACCTGGTATTTAATGTGGAACCGCTTCGACCATATTTTCCACCTCTCCTGGACACTTCATACGTGGTCGAGCACTTGGCCCATACAAAACTAAATCTTAACTACATTGAACAAGATACAATTGATAAGATCATGGAAACCAAGATGAAGGTCACCCATGCGCAGAACATCCAACTCTATTAGTTCGTCAAAGTAGGGCAATTTCTTCATCATAGAAAATGGCTCACCAAGAGTTAGATTCAACCGAAGTTTCCCCATCTGATGGAGGGACTTGACACAATGGAGACCATTGCTTCCTAATGGGGGAGAAATGATCAAGGTGGAGATAGGTGGCCACCCACCTATTCCACTAGCTCAAATTAAAATTTCCATCTTGGCAATTTTTCTACATTTTTTCTGGTCCCAAAATTTCAGTGCCATTTTGAGGTACGTGTTATATTATTTGCATGTGTGTTTGTGGGTGCATCAGATTCGACAACTGCATCTGACGATCCCAAATTCATTCATATATTGTGTCGTGTGCATCAAGCGCTTTCCTGGGGGGGTCCCAAGGGGGCCAGGTTTCCTCCCCCTGGTTACGCACAACATTCGAGGCATCGCCCCCAAATTTTTTTTTTTTTGGGTGTTTTTTGATATTTTTAGTGGTTTTCTAAATTAATCCCAGATTAAGGGATTATGGTTTTTGGTAGCTACATAATACTTAAAATATTGTATATATTGTATAGTGAATGGTGAAATTAATAAAATGAAGAGTTGAAATGTGCGGCACCAAGGAAGGTTGGTTTTCTCCCGGTTAAGGGTTTCCAATATAAATATCTATGTACTATGTGTATGAGCCATTGATTAATTTTATTTTTTCTTAAGAATTTGTATGCATTGCTTTACTTCATAGGTTTAAAACTTACAAGTGGTATCAGAGCTCGTTTTTGGCTTCAGGGAGACGCCTTTGTTGCTGAGGGTTTGGCTTGGTCTTGATAGATCAAGTTTATATTGGGTCTGTGATAAACCTGGGTTCAGTGGGAGATTTTGCAGTGGTGATTTGAGTGTATAAAAAGGAATGGCAAGCTCTTCTAGAATCTAGATATAGAAGTTCAACGATAAATAATTTGAGCTATGGAAGCTCAATATGGAGGACCTTGTTGTAGAAACAAAACAAGTGGATCCCAGTACAAAACCTACTGGTACGCAGTCTATTGGAACACAATCTACTGGTACACAACCTACTAGTACGCAACCTACTAGTATGTCAAAGGAATATTGAGAGAAGTTGGATAAAAGAGCAAGGAGTACTATTCGAATATTCCTGGCAGATTCAATGTTTTTGAATGTCTTGAGAGAATCTATAGCCAAGGAACTATGGGATAAGTTATGGAATTTGTATCAATCAAAGTCCCTGGTAAACAAGTTGTTTCTTCAAAAGAAGTTGTATCATCTTAGGATGGAAGATGGAGATTCTGTGACAAAACATCTAAATGACTTTAATACTCTGGTAAGTCAACTTGTCTCTGTTAACATTACGATTGCAGAAGAAGATAAGTGTATTACTTTGTTATGTTCTTTGCCAGACTCTTGGGATAATCTGGTTGTAGAAATTGGTAGTATCACTCAATCTACATTGAAGTATGAGTATGTAGTTTCATCCTTGTTATGTGAAGAGATGAGGTGGAAAATAATGGATAGTTAGAGCATAGATGATTTATTTGTAAGAGGCCGTACCCAAGACATGAATCCTGGTAAGTCTTCGGGGGGGAGATCTAAATGTATAGGTATATCTAAGTCTCCAGGAAAAGATTTGAGGAAATGATGTAAGTGTGGTAAAATAGGGCATTATAAGAAAGATTGCAAGTCTAAGAAGGTTGATAAACCAAAGGGATATGATAATACCTCTTCCACAGAGGAAAAAACCTCCACTGAAGAAGGAGGTGATGTTTACCTGGCATCTACAGGTACGCATCCAGACCGTGGTGTATGGTTGATCAACTAAGGGGTGTCATATCATATGACTCCTCAGAGGGAGTGGTTCTGTGAATATGAAAAATACGATGGTGGTGATGTATTCCTAGGAGATGACTTGATATCCAAAATCATGGGACGTGGAAGGGTTAAGTTGTTGCTAAAATATGGAAGGATTAGAACTCTCCCCGGGGTTATGCACATTCCAAAAATAGCTAGGATCCTAATATCTGTAAGCAAGTTGGATGATGTAGGAGTGGATACTGTATTGGGAAAGGGAACTTGCAAGATGGTACGAGGAGCAATGGTGTTGATGAGGGGAGTTCGATGTGGAAACATGTATAAGTTGTTGGGAAGCACTTATACTAATGGATGTAAGAGTTCTATTTTCCCTGAGCAGAGAAATAAAGAAGACAAGATCAATACTATCCTTGGAAAGAAGACCATGTTGTGGCATCAAAGACTGGGGCATATTGGAGAAAAGGGCCTTCGAACACTACATGATAAAGGTATTGTTGAAGGTATGTATAAATTCACTATGGATTTTTATTTCTGTGAACATTGCATATATGGTAAACATAATCGAGTAAGATTCCCATCTGGTGCTACAAGAGCAAAGGGGATCTTAGAGTTGATACACAGTGATGTGTTTGGACCTGTGCATGTTCCATCACTAGGTAAATCTGTGTATTATGTTTCATTCATAGATGAATTCTCAAGAAACACATGGATTTATTTTCTTAGAAAGAAATATGAGGTATTTGATAACTTTAAAGATTTTAAGGCTCTAGTATAAAATCAGACAGAGAAGAAAAAAAAGGTATTTAGGACAGATAATGGTGGATAATTCTATGGAAATGAATTCGAAGAATTTTGTAAGAAGTGTGGTATAGCAAGGCAAAAGACTACTCCATACACACCTCAACAGAATGGAGTTGCAGAAAGGATGAACATGACACTAATGAAAAAATCAAGGAACATGCTTAGTGGTGTTGAGTTAGGACAAGAATTATGGGCATAGGCAGTGGGTACAACATGTTACCTGGTCAATTGATCACCCTCATCAACACTGGATGATAAAAATCCACATGAGTTAAGGACTGGTAATAAAACCTCTCTTGAACATCTCTGAGTGTTTGGTTGTGATACTTATGTACAAGTTCCAAAGGAAAACATTAGTAAGCTCGATAATAAAGCTGAAAAGTGTATCTTTATTGGTTATAAGGATGGTGTGAAAGGTTATAAGCTTTGGAACCCAGAAACTAAGAAGACTGTTTACAATCAGTATGCTATTTTTAGAGAGGTGAAAGATGTTCCCAAACATGAATTCCTACCAAGGCAAGAAGAACCTAAGAAAATAGAATTTGAGTTGGATGATGGAAAATCTAAATCAACTGAAGAAGATGAAGAAAAATAATAAGAACCTCATACCCCAGTATTGAGGATATTGGTGAGGGAAAGAAGGAAACCATGCAGGTATAGTCCACCTGATTTTCATTCTAATTTTTCTCTATCTATTACTGATGATGATCCTAGAACTATCAGGGAAGCAATGAATTTAGAGGATAGTAAACTATGGAAGAAGGCCATGGTTGAAGAAATGGATGCCTTGGATAAGAATGAGGCATGTGATCTAGTTGATTTTACAACTAGAAGAAAATATGTTGGTATAAAATGGTTGTTTAAGAAGAAGTTTAATGCAGAAGAAAGATTGGAGAAATACAAAGCTCGATTAGTCGCAAAAGGTTATTCCTAGGTAGAGGGAATTGACTTTGGCGAGATGTTTTCTCCTGTCGCCAAGTTAAATTATATTAGATTTCTTTTATATATTGTTGCTGCTTTTGATCTTGAAGTGGAACAAATGGATGTGAAGACAACATTCCTACATGGGGATCTAGAAGAAGAAATCTACATGAAGCAACCATGAGGCTTTGTAGTGACGGGAAAGAAAGAGTTGGTCTGTAAGCTAAATACATCACTATATGGTCTGAAGCAATCACCTAGGATGTGGTACCAAAATTTTGACACATACATCCTTGGATTGGGATTTGTGAGAAGCAGGTATGATCATTTTGTATATTCCAAGAAGGTTGGTAATCACTTCATTTATGTAGTGTTTTATGTTGATGGCATGTTGCTAGTAAGAAATAACATGGATGTTATCAAGGAGGTGAAATCACAACTATCCTCCAAATTTGACATGAAGGATCTCGGTGCTGCTAACTTCATTATGGGAATGGAGATTAAAAGATATCATGCAAAAATGAAACTCTGGTTGAATCAAAGAAAATATGTTGAGAAAATATTGTAGAGGTTTAATATGCATGGAATTAAATTGGTCCAGGTTCCTATTCTTATAGGTGTAAAGTTATCTACAGATCAGTGTCCCAAGACACATGAAGAAGAAGAGGACATGTACCATGTTCCGTATGCCAATGCAGTTGGTAGTTTGATGTATGCAATGGTCTATACTAGACTGGACATTGCACATGCAGTGGGAGTTTGTAGCAGGTATATGTCAAAACCAGGGAAGGAGCATTGGACAACACTAAAGAGGGTCTTCAGGTATTTGCGTGGAACTAGCAGTTATGGATTGTGCTACCAAGGAAGACCTGTATTGAATAGAGTGTTGGACATACATGGGTTTGTTGATGCAGACTAGGCTGGAGATTTGAATCACATAAGATCTACAAGTGGGTATGTGTTTAACCTATTTGGAGGAGCAATCACTTGGATGAGAAAAAGATAGGCTATAGTGGCGCTCTCAACTACAGAAGCATAATACATGGAAACCACTCATGCAAGAAAGGAAACAATATGGTTACATATATTTTTTTTCAGGTATTGGGTTGGTACAAAAAACAGTGAGATTAGATTGTGACAGTCAGAGTGCAATCTTCTTGGCAAATAACCCTGCTTGTCATTCAAAGACAAAGAATATTGATATTAAGTATCACTTTGTGAGAGACATGGTTGAAGAAAAGAAGGTGTTTCTAGAAAAGGTTGACACTTTGAAGAATGTTGCATATTCGTTGACAAATTATGTGAGCACAGAAAATTTCTCCTGATGCGGAGGAACAATGGGAATTGCTTCCCTGGATTGTTGACTATGTAATCATGTGAACCCATGTATGCAAATAAAACAACAAGTGGGAGAATGTTGGGTATGTGTTATATTATTTGCATGTGTGTGTGTGGGAACGTCAGATTCGACAACTGCATCTGATGATCCCAAATTTCATCGCTCTTTCTGTCGTGTGCGCCATGCGCTTTCCTGGGGGGTTTTCGGGGCAACACCCTGATTTTTTTTTGGGGCGGTTTTTTCTATTTTTAGCGGTTTTCTAAATTAATCCCAGATTAAGGGATTAGGGTTTTGGTAGCTACGAAATACCTAAAATATTGTATATATTGTATGGTGAATGGTTAAATTAATACAATGAAGATTTGAAAGGTGCGACACCAAGGAAGGCTGGTTTTCTCCTAGTTTCCAACGTAAATATCTATATACTATGTGTATGATCCATTGATTAATTTTTGTTTTTGTTAAGAATTTGTATGAATTAGTTTACTTCACATGTTTAAAACTTACAATATATCCTTATTGGGGTGTATTGGGCCATTCAAAAGGTGTACTCCTACGATATACCTTTCCGACAGGGTATCAACCACCACAAACGAACATCGTATGAAAAAGTTTCACTTTCAGGAAGTTGGCGTATCAACTACCCCCATCGGGGCCCACAAACCATTTTGTGTTCCATCTTCTAGGGTTAGGGTTTTGGATGTTTAGGGTTTTCACTTTTATTCTTTTTATCAAAAAAGCCTTTGGAGACTCATTGTAATCAACTTCTTGCGAATGAGATTAGCGGATACATCTCTCTTTAGAGATAAGTTACCACCATTCTAACTAGCTTGTGTGCTTTGTATTTTACAGTATTTTGTATTCCAGACAATCATTAATAAAATATGAGTTTTAGTGGATTACTGTGTTCCTTGCAATATCTCCGTGTATCTCTTTGTTATATCTCTATTATATTTCTTCCTTCACGTCATTCTCAAAATAATCCGGATCAGGGGTATCAAAGCAATTTGGTCCTTTCTATTTTTAGTGCATGTTCCCGACAAGGTCAGAGTATAAAGAGTTGGGTCTCAAGCTTGTTTCTCTTGAGGAAAACCGATCTCACCCGCCCAAGCAACCTCCCACGATGGAAGAAAAGAGAGATGATGAAGCAGGGTATCCTATCAAACTGTTGCTCGAGGAAGCCCTTGCATGACAAAGGAAGGAGATGATGGATAATTTCACCCAGATCCTTTGATGGTTGTTGACAACAATGGAGGCACTTTCAACCAACAATCACTTCAGAGGTGCGACGCCCTTTAAGGTACACGTTAACTTTGATATTCCTTTGTTTGAAGGCTAGATAAATGCCGACGCTTTGGAAAAATGGTTAAGTCTTCTAGAGGGTTATTTCTATTTCCAAAAATTTTCCAACAATGAAAAAATCACCTTCGCACTCCTTAAGGCCCTTCCCCATGTCAGATATTGGTGGGAGACTTACTATGAGAAACATGCCAAGGACGAGTCTATAATTTTTGGGCCAGGAACCACTTGGGTGACTTTGGTTGATGCCCTCAAGGAACAATATTTCCATGTTGGAAACTATGGCAACCAATACACAAGATGGAGTCTGGACCACACTGTGGAAAGAAAGGGGCCAAACAATGCCAGAGTTCACAAATACCTTCCATATGTTGGTTGTGGAGCCTGATTATCTTCCTGATTCAGAGGTCCTTGCTTTCAGCCATGTTTATACCCCATGAAGTATTTACACCCTAGAAGTATGTACACTCTTCCACGCGGGGGAGTGCAGAGGGGGGGGTACCCCCTCTGCAGGGTCCGGGGGGGCTATCCCCCCGGTTGGGGGGTCTGGGGGCAAGCGAGCCCCCAGAGGGGGTTTGGGGGCGAAGCCCCCGAAGGAAAAATTGCCTTGTAAAAGTATATTATAATTTCATTGTAAATCTGGACCGTTCATTATAAGGTCGCAGATCTAACGATAGAGATTATGTTAGGGTTTTTTTCCCTAGAAGGCAAACCTCTTTTATGAGGGAAATGTATTACGACTATGGATGATGGTGAATATTGTATTCTGAGAGAGGAGACTATGAGAGAAAGAAGAGGAAGTTACAACGGGTTTTGCTGTAGGTTGTATCCCTTCATTTGCTGGATAATAATAAATGAAGGACCTGGCAATTTCTCTGGTGGACATAGCCCACACTGGGTGAACCACGTAAATCTGTGTCTCTCTTGTATTGTGTGTCTTCTGTGTTTTGTTTCTGCATTTTTTTTATTTTATTGCTCCGCGGTCCTGTTTTTCTAAACAACTGGTATCAGAGTGTAAGGTAACTCGCAGGAAAAGAGGGTTCCTGGTTCGAGTGGGAGCAATGTCGGAAGATGGAAAGTTTAGGGTCGAGAAATTTAATGGCCAAAACTACCAGTTATGGAAGATGCAGATGGAATAATATTTATATCAGAAGGAT
>ML802060.1:81965-101770 GCA_009831015.1 Picea engelmannii
CAATTGAGCTTGTGGTGAATATCAATTCCAAGATATTTGTATGAAGTCACTTCCTCCAAGTTGTTGTTGTCATATACAAAGGTATCATAAGGGATCTTATTGGATTTAATAATCATGACCTTAGTCTTATCAGTATTAACAGTAATACCCATATTGGAGAAAAAATCGTTGAGGATTCTTAGTTGGTTTTCAAGATCATGGGGACTCCTTGCCATAAGAACGATATCATCGACATAAAGAAGAATATTGATCACTATACCAATGAGAGTAGGGCCAACACAACCTGCTTTTTCCAAACATTCTTCTAACTTATCAATGTATATGCCAAAAATGGTAGGGGACAAGGGACAACCTTGTTTGACTCCGATATTGCAGTTAATCTCTTTTGACCAACCCTCAGTGTTTTTAAGCTTAGCAATAACATTCTCATACATCCTTATTGTAGCAGCCCTCAACTCGAGAGACACTTTTATCTCTTCTAACCTATTCCAAAGGTTTTTCCTAGGAACCATGTCAAAAGCTTTTCTAAAGTCAACAAAACAACAAAAAAGATTGGTTTTAGTATTGCAGAACTCCTCTTCAATGATCCTAAAGGTAACAATATGGTCCACAGTTGAATGATATCTCCTAAACCCGGCCTGGCCTTTAGCTCTTTTACTGTGACTTTTTAGCCAAATGCTAATCTTCTTTTACAAAATAATTCCATAAAGCTTGGCTAAAATTGAGCTAATCATAATGGTCCTATAATTAAAGGGAATGTTTTTATCCCCATTTTTTAAAATAAAAACAATGAAACTTTGCGTCGAGAGTTTAGAGAAGCCCTACTTGACAATGAAAAATATATTTTCTATTTCATTTTTAAATAAAAATATGATTTTTTTAAAAACAAAAACAAATTGTATCATAAAATTTTAACTTTTCAACCCTATTTTATAAAACACAATCATAAAAATAATCACAATCATAAAAACAATTTTTCTTTATTTCATTATTTTTATAGATTCTTTTATATATTACAATTTTAAATTTTAATAAAATTTGTTTAAAAATCCTCTTTATATATTATCATATATCATCACAAGAGTAAAATTATATTTATGAGAAAATATTTTTTTAACTTTATTATATAAACATATCTTCTTAAAATGTTAAACACAATTTTTATTCATATAACTGCAATACCTTTACCAATAATACTCACGAGTATTAAAGATTATCATTAAAACATTAAAAAAAAATCAAATTTTATTGAGAGACTTTTTAAAATTAAAAAATAATCTTTATTATTTTGAATAAAAATTATAAACATAATTTGTATTCATATAACTCCAAACCTTTACCAATAATACTCACGAGTTATTAGAGTCATTAGAACATATTTGGCATCTTGTGGAGTGAAAATGATTTATTCTAGATTAGATATTAGATATAAACTTTGTAGTGGACGTTTTTCCAGTAATGCAAATTTTATGGGATTTTTTTTTCTTAAATTAAAATGATGAAAATAAAAAATAAAGTTTTATTTATTTATTTTAATAATGAAATTTGAAAATAAAAAGAAAATAAAAAAAAGTACATACAAATCATATCTAAAAGTGGATACTGTGTAGTAGAAAATAAATAAGTGCCATAGCATTAACTATGTCCTTGTCATTGATAAATACAATGTCATCGAAAGTAAAGATTATGTTGTTTTCTTTACTTGGTGTTTTTTTCTACAATCCAACTTTTTAAATTGGTAGTTTAAAAGTTTGATTCAGTGTAACATTCAGATATATTACTTACCCTTTTAAGGTCTGATAGACCAATTCGGTCTTAGTGGACGTTAATCATCATCATCATTATCATAAAAAAATAATTCTTATTTTATGCATCATGCCATGTATTTGTTGTTAAGGTCCATATAGACATAAATTATACCACTTGATCATTGCATATAGTAGATTTGCATATTGAGACTTGAAATTTTTGTATGTTTATCATGTCAAACTCTGGGGTTGCCTTCTAAATTTTAGAGCCACTCAAGATAGTGTTTCAAAGATTTAATATGTCACTGGTATGTACATAAAGGCTCACCCTATCCAAGTGAGAGTTTTGGGTTTATCTAATGTCATTTTATTTAGTTGGGAACTCTTCTACATTACATTTGCATAGGGCTTACACTATTAGGACCTATGCACTCAAATCCATTATATGAGTTTATAAGGTGGTCCCATCTAATATCCATAACTACAAAACCCATGATTCCCAAACCTATATCTACAAATGGGTTGTTAGTTTCAAAGGTTGGTCTCTTGATATGTTTCATACCCTAGGCTATCCATACTTTGGAGCCTTTTCCATTTGGTTCACCTATCAAAAAAGAAATTAAAATGTTTTATAGTTTGTTAGTTAGTGATGTCTGTGAACTACCATGAATCAATCCTTGAGTCTCAAGTGAGATACATGCACAAGTTGTATATAATAAAATGATACACTCCCATTATGATTAGACGTGTCCACAAAAATTGGGATAATGAGATTAGTATTTAGTGAAATTCTTACCAGCCTCCTTGACACCTATATTCTTATCTCCAACTGGAAGAGCATGTTATATTCTACCAGGTTCCATTGCCCCAGAATACCATGATGAGGACAAGTCACAAACCATTGACTATGAGCACATACCTTTTCGTTGCAGGAAATGTCACGAACACAAGCATCTATTTAGATATTTCCCCCTCAACATGGTGAGCGAGGAAGAAAACCCTGAGACAAGAAAAACAAAGGATGGCTTCACAACAGTAGCAGGAATACAAAGACAAGGGGCCATGAAAATAGTTGCTACGACCACTAGGGAACCACCCTCCAATAACCCTTTCGATGCCTTACATCGACTTCCAGAGAATATGGATGCTCCATAGATCCCTCCCACGGTGGAGGTTAAACAAGGCCATACAAAAGGGAAAACAGTGGAAACCCTTGTCATGGAGCAAACTTCATCCATTCCAACTTCCAATGCTATGGACACTGAACCTTTAGATCTAGAAGACGAAGAATCTGAAATGGACCTAGATGAGCAGGATCTAACATGTATATATTTGGTGCATCTAGAACAAGCCTATTGACACCAAAAAATCATGTTTCTACAATAAACAAAATGTGCAATGGTAGAAATGGATCGAGTTCTCTCTTGCTGCTGGAAGCAGGAGAATATGATTTGGAATGATGCAATGGGATAGGCCAGGGGTCTAGAAGTTCTCTGGAACCCGAGCATAGTGATCCTAGAAAATTTCTTCACCATCAAGTGGTCAATCTTAGCGAATTATAGGATTATTGGCTCCAACAAACTTGGCTTCCTCACAAATGTGTATGGACCGGCTACTCTAAGAGACAAGACATCCTTCATTAAGAATATGGAAGGACTCGCCACCCTCACCTCCGGGAGTCAATGGATTCTTGGTGGAAATTTTAATATGATCTGCAATTTGGATGAGAAAAGAGGAGGAACACATAGACTAGAGGCAGATTCAGGGCACTTTCAAGCCTTAATAGACAAGCTGGGCCTCATCAACCTAGAAACACAAAATGTACTCTACACCTGGACAAATCGACGATTAGGATCCCAACAGGTGGCATGCCACCTCGATCACTTCCGCATCTCAGACTCCCTCTTGATGGATGGAACAACTATGGAAGCTCACATCCTCGACGCCCATGGGTCGGATCACTGGCCCATCAAAATTTGGTTAGACATTCCGACCTCTCCAGGTCGCAAGCCCTTCAGATTTGAGCGATTTTGGCTCAACCACCCAGGCTTTCAAGTTAAGGCCCCCATCTGGTGGAGGGATTCGACCATTCAGCATGGCTCTAAGATGTACCGTTTCCAGCAGAAACTCAAATATTTCAAGAAACGCCTCAAGCTATGGAACAAACAAACATTCAGAAATATCTTTGAGGTCCAACAACAACTGAATGAACAAATGAGAATCCTACAGATCCAAATCATAGATCATGGCATCACAGAGGAACTCAGGACTCAGGAAGCAATGATAAGTCAAAACTTCGGGGAAAGGAGAGCCCAAAAGGAGATCCTCTGGAGACAAAAATCCAAAGTGGAATGGCTAAAGGAGGGCGACATAAACACCAAATTCTTCCACAGGTCCACTATTCAACAAAGACATGTCAATCACATCTCACACCCGGTCACAGAAGAAGGGAAAACTCTCCATTCTCACGACGACCTGGAAGAGGAGTTGGTCTCCTACTACAAAGATCTCTTGTCCGAACCTCCGAGCGATAGATCTCATGCCATTGCTCAAATTACTCAGCACATACCTTCCACAATCACTGAGGAACATAATGAAGCACTGATGAGGCCTATAAAAATTGAAGAAGTGGATCTGGCACTTCAAGATACTCCAGAAGGAAAAGCTCTTGGGCCAGATGAATTCACATGAGATTTTTCCACCATTGTTGACCAATGGTAAGGGAGGAAGTGTGGGAAACTATTGAGGACTCTAGGGCTTCAAGTTAGGTTCTTCCATCTCTCAATGCTACCTTTCTCACCCTCATCCCCAAAGAAGAGAAAATCAATCACCCAAAACAGTTCAAGCCAATATCTCTCTGCAATGCAATCTGCAACCTTCTAAAAAAGGTGATTGCCCGACACCTTAAACCTCTCCTTCCCTTCATTATTTCACCAGAGCAGTTAGGATATGTGGAAGGAAGGTAAATCTTAGACAACAACATTCTGGCACACAAAGTCATCCACTCACTTCAAAAGACTAGAACTCCAGGTATGTTGTTAAAATTATATCTTTCTAAATCTTTTGACAAGTTAAGCTGGGATTAGATGTAATCTATTCTATTGGCCTTTGGCTTTGCTTCCTCCTGGGTTGAATGGATTTTGAATCTAACCTCCTCTACCTTCTTTTCTATCCTCATCAATGGAGTTCCCTCCTTCCCCTTTTCACCCACTCGAGGGATTCGTCTAGGGGACCCCTATCACCCTTCCTCTTCATAATCATGGCGGAAGGCCTAAGTCGGTCTATTCAAGCTTCAATTGTAGACCACACTTTAGCCAAATTACCCTTGCATGGCATCGATCCTCCGGTCTCCCACAACCAATTTGTTGATGACACCTTAATGATGGGTTCCCCCACGGTCCAATAGGCCCACAAAATCCTCCTTATCCTTGAAACCTTCTGCGATGCCTTAGGAATGGACATAAATAAAGACAAATCCCAAATATTCCTTTTTAACACCCTGGTCCCAGTCCAACTTCACATAACAACGATCCTGGGATTCACTCGAAGCTCCCTTCCATCCAAATATCTAGGTATTCCCCTCCTAGAAAAGGCCTTAAGAAACAACTCTTGGGAAGGCCTTCTCACCTCCTTCACGAAAATACTTGCCTCTTGGACCTTTCGCTCACTCAACCTCCCCAGTCACCTTGTCCTCCTCAAGTCTATCCTACAAGCCTTGCCAATCTATACCTTCTCAGCCTTAGCCACTCCAAGCTTCATCCTCAATGCTACCAGAACCCTGCAAAGAAATTTTCTATGGCAGGGGGCAAAGACTGATTTTTTTTGGGCTCTGATCAGCTGGGAAAAGCTCTGCAAACCCAAATCACAAGGAGGCCTCAGGTAAGGGATATGACAACTCTGAATAAATTCTTGAGCGCCAAAATATGGTGTAGATGGCTCAAGTGACCACAAGATCTATGGGCCAAGCTTTGGAGGATAAAGTATGCACCAAGCATTGCTGAAAATAACCTCATCAAATGGAGCGAGAATACTCTAGGGTCCTTAATTTTGACGACAGCTAAGCACAGCCATATTTTGGTGGTCAATCACGCCTTCTGGGAAGTCCGTAACAAAAAAAAAAAACTTCATTTTGGAATGACTCGTGGCAATAGTTTCCCGTTCTGGCACAAGATTCTCTGGCTGACACCTTCCTCACCACGGCTACCTAAGCGGAACTGAAAACAGTAGCAGACTATTGGAAATATAATTCCCCTAGTGCCACTTCGAAAAGTTGGAAATCCTCTAGAAGCAACCTTCATATTGTAGAGCACGTAAATCTACAACCCTGGTACAATTTGATCAATGCCAGGAAAATTCAAATCCTTCAGGGAGAGGACATGTTACGATGGGTACATTCATCACGGGGCATCTTCAACTCTTAAGAAGCTTATGATATCAAGGTGGACCATTACACCAACCCCCATGAGAAGGTCTGGATGAAAATATGGTCAAACAAGCATTGGCCGAAAATCAGTATCTTCCTTTGGATGGTGGCTCACAAAAGTATTCTAACTTGGGACAATCTCATGAAGCGGGGATTCATGGGGCCATCTATATTTCCTCTTTTCTTGAGGGAAGCGGAAACACAAAATCATTTGCTCAATATTTTCTCCTATAGCTCCCAATTCTGGGATCAATGCGCCACAATTATGTGAACGCCAAATCTCAAGCACGAGAGCCTCAAGGAAACCATTGAAGAATGGCATGATATAGGATTCCAATCTCCCATTCTTAATCGTATCTAGCAGCTACTCCCCGGGTTTATCCTTTTGAAACTTTGGAAAGAGCGGAGTAGGCATATCTTCCTAATGACATAGCGGGAATGACAAATTATCTGAACCCAAATTTGTAGCAATATCAGAGAAACCGTCAGTCTATAACTGTGGAAAGAAATGGATTTGAAATGTCCTGCACACGAACAGAGCATCCCAGACCACTGGAATGTCACCTCAAATCCATTTTCCTCCAAGAATCCCCAACACTCCCAATTCAAAGGCAACCCCTCTGTTTGGCATCCTCCGCCTGTGGGATTCATCAAGTTAAATTTCGATGGTGCCTCAAAAGGAAATGCAGGTGCAACAGGTTTCGGTGTGGTCTTCCGCAATAGATAGGGGAACATTTTTCTCATCTCAATGGGTGGCCTTGGTCATATCACAAAAAAAGAGACTGAGATATGGGGTCTCACAAAAGGTCTACAGATAGATTTATCTCAGGGATACCACCAACTGATTTTGGAAGGGGGCTCACAAGTATTTCTCAATCTCTTTGGGAAAATTCTTAATGGAGCAGACCCAGACAAAATCTCACCATGTTGGCGTCTCTCCCTCGGGATCAGTACCATCGCAACTCTCATTCGGTCTCACCAAGCTCTCATCCCTTTGCATGTAAAACATAAAGATAATTAGATTGCGGATTATTTGTCCAATATTGGAGTTGCATTAGAGGGATCATACCTTCTTTGCATGGCCTCCACCCACTGGAGCATCCGATCCTCCAGAGATGCATTGACAAGGCTCTCACTATAGACGGCCCCCCAGATGGGGTGTTATTTGAGAACATGTGTCAAGAGGGAGGGGGCGGTGCCTGTCAGTGCAGTACCAACCACGTGATTGGCGCATGCACCTCCCCTCCTCCCACACCATGAATTTACGTAGACTTCACTCTTACCAGTGCACCATTAACACTTTGAGTGTGATCTGCTCTGCCTCTTCATCCAATCTATGGAGTCTTAACAACTATGGTGAAATCTGCACGTGTGCGTCCTCCCTCTCCAACATTATTCATACCATGGTGATCCTCGGCGGGTTCTTCAGTTCTTTCTCTTTTCACTTGAGCCATCTCGCGGTCTGCACTCCTCCCTAGTGCTCACCTTCTGTGCTATCCATTTCTCTGTGCCTGCTAGGCTTCTTCTTGCTTTGGCCATGCCTTGAATGCAGAGGAAATTCAAGTGGGGCTTGACCTGGTACCAAAAAAGGTCGCGCATGGAAATTTGGCCTCATCATGTCCTCGCACCTTCGCACAACTCTCCGCCCTCCTCCTCTGGTCAATCCTCTCAGAGCTAAAATGGCCTTCCGCCTCTTTCCTCGCCTTGGGCTTGCCGATTTGAGTGGTTCAACCTCCTAGGAAAATCACTCAGATTTTCCCCAGGGCCATTACCGGAGCTGGCCTCTTCCTAAGAACCTGCCTTGGTCGTCCCACCAAATTTGCTCGAAAATTCAGCTCCTGCGCCACCGCCAGTGCACTCACCACTAGTCCAGTCTCCAAGGGAGGAAAGCTCCATCCACCGGGAGAAACCTCAGGACCGACGCCACGTCTGCTCGGATTGTGCCACTTATGCAAATTTCCAAGATGTCCTTGCAAATATTCAAGACCTGGTGTTCGAGGTTCACAAGGAGGTGGACAACCTACGATTCTGTCTGGAAATCCTTAATAAGAATGGGACACAAATTCTGCAATTGCTCTCTTCTCTGCATGGCTATTGACACTCCTCAGAACATAAACCCAATTCACCACTGACCAGCAGCCTCAACAATTGTCTTGGTTCCGGTTCTCCAAATGTTAGCAGTGGACAACGTGACAACATGCTCGGCTTCGGCTCTCCAGGCGCCTACATTGGATAATGTGGCATGCAACACGTCGACTTCCTAAGCCACAACATCTTCATGGGTGTCAGATTGCATGGCCTGTCTTTAGTTTTTTTAATATTTTGACAATTCTACTTTGGGTTAATTCTCTTTTTGTCTATCATAAGTTAGTCCTAGAAGGTCTGGAAGCTCAGCCGAATCAGTTTCCCCATGGGGTGATTATGTTCTCGATGTTTAAAATTGATGTCTGATTCCGGGGTTTTGGTTTAGAAGGCCAGATGAATTGGTTTCCCTCTAGGGAAATTCAGTAATTACAGTCCTCAGACAAACTTGGCGATAATGTGATTTTTGGCTTTGAAAGGTTTTTTTATATATATACTTACTTACAAAAAACAATAAATGGAAAATCCAATGAAATAAGTGAAACATAAATACTTTGTCGCTACTGCGTTTGCTTGTTTGTTTACAAAACAAAGGATAAAAAATCGATAAATTTATTTATGAAAAAATGAATGTTAATGACATCTTTGCATTTAAAACTACTTTTATTCAAAAAAAAAAAAAAAAAAATACTAATTACTATTCACTCTGAAAAAAAACAAAAAAACAATTATTGATTATTGAAAATGATGTTTAAATTAAATAATAATTACCATTAACTCTTAAAAAATAAAAAAATAATAATTATTATTCTCTACTAAAAAATAAAAATACATTATTAAAAATAAAAAAATAAATTATTAAATAATAATTACCATTTAATAATTTATTTTAAATCAATGTTTATTATATGAAAATTCGTAACATAAAAGTCAAGACACAAGTGAAGATGCTAGACAATTAGGGAAGATGCATTAACTTTTATTGAAACAATCTTACTTGCATGGTCATATAAATGGTGTAGGAGTGGTTATAAATGTCTACAAATCACATCCAATTTTCCAAACTTGACTTGGGAGAGAGTGGGAGTGGGGTCTAAATGTTTCGAGGTGGCGAACACAATTCTCCACTAGATTTGACTTTTCTCCTTTCAGGAAAATAATTTCTCATTGCAATGAAAACTTTGTTGAAAAACTCTTTTACTATAGCAAAAAAAATAGTATAAAAATAATAAAGCATTGATATTATTAAATATTAGTATAAAAATAATAAAGCATTGATATTATTAAATATTTTTTAAATAAATAATTTATATCAAAAAACAAATAGGTGAGATTCGAGTCCTGCAAAGTGATAGGTGAATTAATAATTAGTTTTTTTTTTATTATTTATCTATTTTTTTTTATGTTGGTTGGTTTCTTTTTTCACATTATAGGAAAACAAAATTCCATTTTATCAATTAATGTTATCCATATACATACAAGGAGATCTCTCACACCCTCGGTTTTAAGAGCACCTTGACATTACCCACTTACATAAACAAAGATCTCTCCCACCCACACTAGTACATAAACAAAGATCTCTCCCACCTACACTAGAAGAGCACCATGATGCTCTTGGTGCAACAAGGACTACAAGGCACCAAATGTGCAAGATTGCCTCAATTATTGCATAAATCGAGTTCCTTCTTTAGCTCATTTGCAAGTTTAGTGGAAATTGACAGGTGTGAAGGTTGCTAGAATTGTCAAAATTTGTCACCTTTTCTATGTAGATGATGTATTGATTATGACCAGAGCCAATCTCCAGGAATGGAAGGAGATTGCGAGCCTTCTGTCGAGTTTGTTAGAGCTTTTGGTTTAGAGATAAATGTTTCAAAATCAACTTTTCATTATTCAGGCATTGAAGGTGGCAGTCTGTTTCCTTTTAAGGAAATTTTCCTGTATAACTTCATCAATCTCGATTCTGGATTTCGGTATTTGGGATACTTTCTGAAACCCTCGAACTACAAAAAAAAATACTGGAGGTGGCTAATTAAAAATTTTGAGCAGAGGATTGATCACTGGTGCAACCGGTGGCTTACTCTTGGAGGGCGATTTGTTCTTATAAAAGTTGTTTTGGAAAGCCAACTGGTTTACTAGATGACTTTTGCAGCAGTGACGAATTCAGTTTTATTTAAGATTCGACAGCTCATTTGCTCCTTATTATGGTCTGGCTGCAGTGATAGGAAACAATTGCACCTCTGCAGATGGGAGGCAATAGATAAACCTAAGAAGTTTGGGTCTGGGGCCTGATAAATCTTTTCCTCTTCAACAAATCTTTTGTGACGAATACACTGTGGAGAGTGTTGACGAAGACAGCGATTTGGAACTCAGTTATTAAGGGAAAGTATTTCCATACGTCTCGGTGACCACTTGGTTCAGATTGGATACTTTCTCCCAGGCATCGGCGTCACATACCTAGAAAATCATTCTTAAAGATCTTCCTCTTATTGGCCACTGGATTTGCTGGAGACTGGGCAGTGGGCAGGCGATCCTGGTAGGCAGGGACATAATTATTGGTCTGGGAAGGAATTCCATCTTATTGATAGATATTATATATGCTTTAAAGCAACAAGATATCACCTTCTTATTTCAGGCACGCAATGCAACGAGGCTGGCTTTTCTAGACTCTTATTGGAAATATAGTGCTACTTTAGGACTCTTGGGAGTTTTAGGTAAGGAATGGGAAGATTTTAGGAGTGTTCTTTCAGGTGTGGGTATTCAGTTACAAGACAGGGAGGATGAACTCCTTTGGGTGGGTGGTAATAAATCAGGGATCCTCTCAGTAAAAAATGTCTACAGAGCTATCGTGAAGATCACTTGGCATCACACTATAAGAGGATGGATGATTTCTTTGTGGAAATGGAAAGTATCCATGGAAATCAAACTCTTCACTTGGCTCACTTTCGAAAACAATATTCTTACCTAGGACAATCTAGTTACTAAGGGGTGGGAAGGCCTGTGACATCCCCAACATCCAACTGGGCTATGCCACATAATATTTTTCGAACTGTATACAAATAAAAACATATGTACACATAAAATATTGTGAAACTATATATATATATATATATATATATATATATATATATATAACTTAAACCAGACAAATACATTCTGCAAATGCACAGACTCATACATAATTATAATATCAATATACATGAAACAAACATAGGAATAACCCATAAAAATAAATGCATACATAATAATGAAACATGTAATTTAACACACAATTGACACTTATCTTGGTAAGAATATCACCAACTGCATGCAGACCTTCCACGAACCTCCCAGCCTTAGACCACACTGCTCATCACTCTTAGCAGTGGGTCACCCCTGAGCTGGGACTAAACGCCACCCAGGTAAAGGGGTTCCTAACTAGGCTAATGTATCTCAGACAACATGAAAGACTCCATCACAGGTGCCAACTCAAACTAACAGTCTACAATCCATCATTCCCCACATGCCTATCCCACCCCAGGAAGTGTGCCCCTTCTCTACTCAACAATCCATCAACTGTCTGACTTCCCTTCTAGGGCTTCAGCAATAGGTCAGACAGGAAGTCTCAGATCCCTGTAGATGCAGTTTAGCACCTTCAAGAAATCAATTCCCAACAATTCTCTCACCCAAAGAGAAATTGCTCACAAGCTTGACAAACCACCTCTTCAATATCCCACAGGCCTGACAACTCACTTCTTCAGTCCAAATCCTGAGCTAACTAGGTACAGATACATGTATAGGTACGGGTATGGTACTAGTTCAGGTATGGATACAGGTACAAGGAGGTACAAAGGAAAAATCTATGAGTGAGTGACTAATGACGAAATCCTCGGAAAATGAACTAAGTCCAAGCTATATGTATGCATGTTCCCAACTTGACACTTGTCATGTTGGGAGCTACTTTGGCCCACTTGTCCCCATCCTTAAAACTTAGGATAAAATAATTATCCATATTTTATACTTTAAGGAATATTAATATAATATTCCTTTTTGGCTTAATCTCCCTAGCTTAGCCATTTTACTTAACTTTTGGCCCCTCCTTTCCCCAACTAGTAGAGTTTAGTCCCCCATACTCTTTTATCATGGTCGGTCTACACGCAACGATGTATTTTATATTAATGATAAGACATATACAAAAATAGGCTCATTGGGCTTTAGCATCTAGGCACTCTGGCCTAATTCAAAACACAAGCCTCCTAGCTTATAATAACTGGCTCACCAACCTATAAAACAAAACATATACACAAAGGCTCCCTGGCCTTAAAATCGCTCACACTTAAGTTTGTTGCGCGCGGTATCCTGGAATGTGCACACTTCATTATTTTACTGCACAGTACATGTGCGCACTATACCATGGAAGGTGCATACAAAAATGATATCAAACAACTCACCAGCTTAAGTACATTTGCATTTACATTTGGGTTCGACCTAGGGATATTACAAGGCCCAAGCTATTGTATCCCGTGTTCTAGAGGTCCTAAGACTGTTAGCCACTTATTCATCCAATGTTGTTTCACTTTACAAGTGTGGATTCTTGTTTCTGGTGTTTTAAAGAAAAACTTGAGTTGGGATGGAATTACTGTTGAAGACTGTTTTGACAAGTGGTTTTCATAGACTTCTGCTTTACTTGTGCTGCCAACCATCATTTGTTGGCAATATGGATGGAGCGCAATAAGGCAATTTTTGAAAATGGGACAATCTCCCTCAATGTTGTGGTTTATAAGTCCCTTGGGTCTCTAAATTCCTTTATTTCTTCTCGAAATGGGCATGCAAAGCATAGGATCCCGCGTCCTCCTATGGCATGGTTTCTGGTGGGATGGTTTGACGAAGCTTCCTCTTCAGATGGATTACAAAGTGGAGCTGGGGGGATAATCAAGATTAGTGAGTCTATGGTGTATAAGTGGAATTTCAACTTTGGACTTGGCACAAATAATATGGCTGAGTTACTTGGTGTTTGGGTTACTCTTTTACTGGCTTCAAGATTACATCTCACAGAGTTGCAGATTATCGAAGATTCAAAAATCATAATAGATTGGTGCAATGACAATGGGAGACTTCAGATCATCTCTTTAGATAGATGTAAGAAAAATATAAGAGACATGAGCACACTTTTTGGAGCGACCACTTTTACCCATCCCTACCGAGAATTCAACATGGAGGCTAATGAACTCTCAAAGAAAGCACTCAAGGATCAATGAGGTAAAGTATTCTTCACACAATGGGAAGATGGAAACAAAGGCCCTACTAGATGTATTAGAGTGTTCTAGTTTAGCTTTGAGCAACATTCCCATGTGATAAGAGACTGTGTCTTAGTGGTGGTGTTATTACTTTGTTTTTTGAAGGGAGATTTTTGGGAAACACCCTTTTTGTATTCTCATATTTTTCACTGGTGAAGTGTATCTTGCAGTGGAAGGTTTAGTATTTCTCATATATTCTTATGGTCCGGCCCTATAAGAGGTTCAGTTGATGTATACAATTATATTTTTAATATAATGAGCAATTTTCTTTTGGGATTTTTTTTTTAGTGGAACCAAGTATACATTAAGGAGCAAAGGGTCGTGACAAAGGGTTGTGACGAGGGTCAAAAGGGAATTTCTAACTAGTTTATTCCTTCGAATAACTTGATAGACCCAACACCGATACACAAAGTGAAAACACCCATCTCCATCTTTGCATCAAGATCAAGCTGGAATGCTCAACTTCTAAAAGCCATTTGCTTCTCATCAATAACTACCAACAATAATGAGCATTGTTTCACGGCCCTCAAGATGAAAGTACAATAGCGCTATGTTCTTATAAATAATAGTTTGTAGTTACAATTAAAAAAACCCTATTAAATCAATTCAGGGAACCAAAATATTGATGTACTCTGGATTTTTGGGTTAATCTCAGATATGTACAAGGGAACTGAATGAAAAGAATATAATCTCCAATCGAGAAGCGATATTCCTCATGTATTCAAATTCCAGGAACTGTCAGACAATTGGCTTAGGTTGATGGACAACCGGTATGGATTTTTGGTTGTCATTGATGTCAACCATTGGAGAGTGATATTGTATATTGATGTCAACCCTTAGTCATTGATGTCAACCCTTGAAGAAAGTCTGGTATAGAATTCCGATAGCACAAAGGTTTGGGTAATGGACCCAAGTTTGTTTGATGTATAATGATATGCGTTTTGATATATTTGCAGGTAATAATATTCTATACGGATAGTACATGTCATGCCATTTCTGGTGGTATGTGGAACGTCACATAACTCCTCACGGTTTGAGAGTTATGACCTTACGAATTTGGAGGACCCTCATATGTTGGCTTGAAGCCCCAAAAGGTCAAAGAAGTCAAAGTGCTTGCAAAGAAGAAATTATTTAAATAATAAAGTGAAGTGACAAAGTCAAAGAGGATTATTGAAATAATAAAGTGAAGTGACAAAGTCAAAGAGGATTATTTAAATAATAAAGTGAAGTGACAAAGTTAAGGAGGATTATTTAAATAATAAAGTAAATGGAGAACTTTCTAATTATGGAAAGTGATTAGAAGTGGGTTAGCCCTAAAATAATGAAATTGGGTTAAGATGGTTAAAAGGTAACCCCTTGAGGAAGCTACATGAAAGTATAAATAAGAGGAAAGGCTCTCTCATTTTAATCACACTTGATCATATTGAATATCTACAGGTGACTGAGGTAACCAAAGGATATCTAAGCCGAATTTCAAAGGGAAGGTGAAGTAAAGAAAGCCAAAATTCAAGGGAGGATAAATTCTTTTGATGATGTTTTCTAAGGTATGTTATTTACAGGTCATCTCACCATTTTCACAATATTTTTTTTTTTTCTAGAATGATTCAGACCGTGAAATTGGGAGGCCATTAAGGAAACATATCCAAGTAGTTGTTGTACAAATTTCAGCTTGTGGGTCATTGTATTTTTGGAGTTACACTCCGTGGAATATAGGGTTTGTGGCTAGTCTTGAAACTAGTCTAAAACATGCATTTCAGGTAAAAGCGTCATCATTTCTTCATAATAGATCCAAATTTAGTAAGACCAAATGTGTTGGTTAGAGTACATTCTGTAGTATTTTGTGTACAATTTTCAGATCCATACAAAAAATATTCTGTGCGAGGCACACTCTACAAGTTCTCTCTCTAGAATAAGCCAAAATTCAACAAGGTATGCCATTTTTGCTATAACTCCTTTTCTGAGAGGTTCCAAATAGTGACACCTAGAGGAATTGCATAAAACACACTGAAGAACATTATGTACTATTTTCAGATCTTTAATCATTACAGGTACATAGTTATGATTATTTCAAGTTAGGGTTGTTGACTAATCCGAAACTAGTCATGTGAGACTAAAGTAAAGTTTGATGAAAATTTTAGTCTGTTTTTGTTAAAGTTAATGAATGTTTGCATATATGTGATTATATACACTAGGTCTATTACATAGTTACAAATCAGATTTGGATGATGAAATTGATGAGGGATTTTGGTTGAGGTACATATTGGGTACATGGTTGAGACACATAGTTGATGAGTTGACACATACATGAGGTGTATAGTTGATGATGTTGGTACATCTTGATGAGTCATAGTTGATGAGTAGTTGATACATGATTGGTACATGGTTGGAGGCACTTGTTAGTAGTATTGTTGACACATGGTTTATGGATGATGTAACATACTTGTATTGGTATATTATTAGAAACACATATTGATCTTGGTGATGATTATGAGTTGTTGTGTTATTCTTGGTTGATGCACATCTTTGAGAGTTTTCTTGGTGATTGATCTTGGTGAGTAGATCTGATTTGGTTGATAAGATTGATGAGACATGTTGTTGTGATATTTTGTTTGGACATGTTGTTGTGACAAGTTATTCATACAGGTTTGGTGCATGGTTTATGCACTTATTCATGGTACATGTTGAGGTACATGTTGGTGCATGGTTGATGCACTTGTTTACAATACAGTTTGATTACAGGTTCTTTGGTACAAGTTTTGTGCATGGTTGATACACTTATTCATGGTACATGTTGAGGTATAGGTTGGTGCATGGTTGATGCACTTGTTTATGATACAGGTTGATTATAGGTTGTTTGGTACAGGTTGGTGCATGGTTGATGCACTTGTTTATGGTACAAGTTGATTACAGGTTGAGGTACATTTTGATGCATGGTTCAGGTTACTGGTATAGGTTGTTTGGTGCAGGTTGATTGGTACATGTTTACAACAATATATCTCACAGTGATAGTGTGACAATGGTCTCATCATTCTACTTGTACGCCAGGGCGGTTGGATGGGGCAAGGAAAAGTGGTTGTATCCACCTTCCGGTTGTAGTCGAAGAAGATAGGGGATTGTAGCCTACTTCTGGTTGTAGCCAGAGAATTGGGGAGTTGGAGCTTCCTTCAGGTTGTAGCCTGAGAAACTAGGGGGTTGGAGCCTCCTTCCAGTTTGCAGTTGGAAAATAAAGGAAGTTGGTGCTTCCAATGAATGTATTTCTTAAAGACATATAAGAAAAAACATTCCGTGGTTTTCTCCCGCTTTGGGTTTCCATGTAAAACACTGGTGTACTGTGTATGTGTGTGATTGCTCATTTTTTCATTGTTTATTTACTCTGCAACTATTGGATGATAATGCTACATTGATATAACACTTGCATTTTATGGTGAAAAAGGATTATATTTCTCTATTACTGATTCACCCCCCCTCTTAGTAATCCAACGGGAACGACATTGGAGATAGATTATGACCATGATATTATTTTATAGGGATTAAAATCATGGTTGTAGATTGGAAAATTTAACTTTTACCGTTCATAAATCTCTTCCTCAACACATTATTAGTTGCATAAACCCAATTTGGCCAATGGGACAAGGTTTTGGTCTGATAGCTATCAAGCTAGGGTGATGATATTCCCACCCATCTTCAAATCCCCATAGACATGTTCCATGTGATTGAGGTAAGGTGCAAGTCCAGGAAAAATTTAGAAAAATTGACACCCAACCAGGTGTTTCTTGGCCAAAGGGATCTCCTTAAGTATTGTAAACTGGTCGCACATCATCGTAATACTCCTAGATTGGGTAAGTGCATGGTTGGAAGCATCTTGTCAACCCACAAAGAGAAGAGAAGAAAAAAAAGTTTGTTGGTACTGAGTGCAAGGGAATTCATGAATAGGGCATACAAACCTGGGGCATTCCGTGCTTTATGGTTATACTCCATGGCACTGGCCGAAAAATATTTCTAGTAAATTCAAACAATGAATCCCCATCTATGTCTGTTTGTTGAGCTACCTGTCATCCAACCCATCAAAACAAAATGCCAAAAATTTCGATGCCAATGCTTAGAAACACTATATGCCAACATGGACATTCAAATTGGTATCTGGTTGTAGAAGACCTGAGATGATAGAAGGCTTTTCAATAGTTTCTCAGAGTGTGAAAGAGGAGACAAATATCACCTTAATCAACAACTGCCTGCTAGAATCCTAAAAATATAATTTTTGATACATTGTATGTGTATGAGACTTAAAACTAGGATTGTTTTCCACCTGAGGTTCAAGTTGAAAAGAACCATCATAGGTTTCCACGAGCTTGATGCCCATCGTCACATGAAATGAATGCCCACTGCCCTTCCAGGGAATGGGTTTTCTTTTTCCGCTTACATGGAGGTTATTCCCGTTCCAGATGTCTATTCTACATAGAAATTGGCAAGATTGTGGTGGGAGAATAACATATATGGGAGCAGAATGAGGGTTCAAGCCTTGAAGTTTGGGTTTTGTGGATGAATGCAATCCAAATCTCAGAAAGGTAGCAGCAGCCATGTGGCGCCCGTCTCGCATTCAACCACTTACAATTGCTTCTTAGTCTATCGTCTGGAGATAAGGCATGGATTAGCAGATGCATCAAAGTAATTCATTTAATATATTAAAATGTTCACAGACGAGAATTTTCATTGAATGTTAATTACTATTAATGAACCATATTAATGAACGCCGCCACATAGACTTGGAGATATGGAGAACCGATTAATTCACACTGCTACCTCTGCAATAAGGGATTGAAGTTGAAATCCAATAGAAACCTAGAAAAATAAAAAAAATTAATTTATTTTGATTTCAATAAAATTATTATTAAAAATTTCCTATGTTCAACCTTGAAAATGATAGTAAAAATTGAAATCAAAGCAAAAACTAATAATGAGTGAATGCTTGACTCATCTCTTGGGCCTTTTACAGGGACTAATAAGTGACATCCATTCTATAATATCATCACTAACCTAAGAAACAATCTTAGTAAGATGAGAGTGATGATGTGACCTGCCTTTATACAATTGGCACACAAGTCTACAAGAATAGATCATTACTAAATCTACAGGTTATCGTAGTTGGACTATTTTTACACAAAAATATCTAATTCCAACAATCATCTCCTCTTTGGGAACTAGAAACCTCTTAGTTTATTGTAGCACCCAAGGGTTTTGTCTTTGGTCCTAGGATTTGCCAACGTTGCAACAATGTTGATGGCCTTTGTTCACCTAAATGCCAACATTTAATGAATAAAAGATCTACCTCTAGGGTATTCTTCCTCTCTAACCTCTTTTGGAATTTCTATTTTTCCTCTATCCTAGTTCCTCTTCCTTTTTTTTTTCTTTCCTTTTCAGTCTATCCTGGTTTCTCCTCTCTCTTTTCTTACCTTTTAACTCATTCTTCACTCTTTCCTTGTTCCCCTCCCCATCCTCATTTTTTATTTTAACTTTTCTTAATCCCTTCCTTCTTACTTTTCTAATCCCTTAATTTGTTTATTATTGTGACGAGATTAACTATACCCATTTTTACAAAAATCCTAATATTCTAAATTTAAATTAGATTTTTCATTTTTATACCTTTTCATTTTTTTTAGATTTTAATATATCTCAACGATTATTTAACTATTTTGATTATTTTAATAATAAAAAAACTCACACACTTCCATCTCCAGAAAATTTCAACATTAACTTTGATTTTTTATTAATTTATTATATTAAATTAAAATCCAAATAAACTATATAAAATATATGAATGAAATACACTAAATTCTATATAAAATATATGAATGAAATACACTAAATACATTAGTGTTATAATGCATAATTTTTTTATTAATTTATTATATTAAATTAAAATCCAAATAAACTATATAAAATATATGAATGAAATACACTAAATTCTATATAAAATATATGAATGAAATACACTAAATGCATTAGTGTTATAATGCATAAAATTTGCAACAAAGAGCACATCACACTTAAAAAAAACTTATAAATTCATACCAAAGAAAATTCACACATAAAATAATGCATCTTTCCAAGGAGGATTTATGAAAATAAAACGTTGCTAATTTAAATGGGGAGTTCATGATTAATATTTTTAAGAGTAGTGGCAACATAATGGGTTAAGAATTGTCTTTATCTCAACCCAATACACCCACCCATTTTACAGGTAGTATTCCTTTTATAGTATTTTTTTGTGTGGGGTTTACA
>ML802060.1:106541-141785 GCA_009831015.1 Picea engelmannii
GAAGACAACATCAAGAAGCCCCCGATAAGTTGTAATTACATACTTTATGATTGTCATATAGTATTGAAAAACATGTATTTATTTGAAAAAGAGTTGCATTATCAATTCTAATTATTACTTATTAAAGTTTGTTTTATGCCACATAAAAACTTGATAAACAAACTTGTAACATTTACAAAGAGTATAGCAAAAAAATAAAGGGCACATCTGAGTATGGATTATGGTATAGATAGATGGATGAGGTGAAGTTGCATGGCTTCATGGATGTAGATTGGGCAGGCATCCCAACGGATAGAAAGAGCACATCAGGGGGGATCTTTAGTATCAGATCTATAACTGTTTCTTGGTACAACAGGAAACAGAGATCCGTGGCACTTAGTTCAGCGGAAGCGGAATACATGGCAGCGAGTCAAGCTGCATGTGAGGCTATTTGGATGAGGAAGATATTGGTTGGTTTGTTTGGTTCTCATTTATATCCGACAATGATTTATTGTGATAATCAGAGTTGCATTAAACTCTCGATTAATCATGTGTTTCATGACAGATCTAAGCATATAGATATCTGGTATCATCATCTCAGAGATTGTGTGTAGTGGAAGATCATGTTGCTTCAATACATTCCTATGGAAGACCAGGATGCAGACATTCTGATGAAGGCCCTCGCCAGGAGCAAATTCGAATATCATAGAGACATGATAGGGCTGAAGGATAATCCCTTTCTTGTTGAGAGGGAGTGTTGAAAAGTCAACAAGAAACATGTGTCTAATTTACTTTTCCCTTAAATAAATTAGACAATAAATATTAATCTATTATTTCATTCATAATTGAGTGAGTTGGATTTGTAACAGAATTATAAGTGTAATTAAGTGAGTTAAGATCAATTGTACTAGTTGTAACTAAACATGCACTAGTGAACATATACACAAAGGCTCCCAACCTATAATAACTGGCTCGCCAACTTATAAAACAAAACATATACATAAAGGCTCTCTGGCCTTAAAATTGCGCACACTTAAGTTTGTTGTGCACGGTATCCTGGAATGTACACACTTCATCATTTTACTGCGCAGTACATGTGCGCACTATACCATGGAAGGTGCATACAAAAATGATATCAATCAACTCACCAGCTTAAGTACATTTGCATTTACATTTACATTTACATTTGGGTTCGTCCTAGGGGCATTACAAGGCCCAAGCTATTGTATCTCGTGTTCTAGAGGTCCTAAGACTATTAGCCACTTATTCATCCAATGTTGTTTCACTTTACAAGTGTGGATTCTTGTTTCTGGTGTTTTAAAGAAAAACTTGAGTTGGGATGGAATTACTATTGAAGACTGTTTTGACAAGTGGTTTTCATAGACTTATGCTTTAACTGCACTGCCAACCATCGTTTGTTTGCAATATGGATGGAACACAATAAGGCGATTTTTGAAAATGGGATAGTCTCCCTCAATGTTGTGGTTTATAAGTCCCTTGGGTCTCTAAATTCCTTTATTTCTTCTCGAAATGGGCATGCAAAGCATATGATCCTACGTCCTCCTATGGCATGGTTTCCGGTGGGATGGTTTGACGAAGCTTCCTCTTCAGATGGATTACAAAGTGGAGTTGGGGGGATAATCAAGATTAGTGAGTCTACAATGTATAAGTGGAATTTCAACTTTGGACCTAGCACAAATAATATGGCTGAGTTACTTGGTGTTTGGGTTACTCTTTTATTGGCTTCAAGATTACATCTCACAGAGTTGCAGATTATCGAAGATTCAAAAATCATAATAGATTGGTGCATTGGTAGTGGGAGACTTCATATCATCTCTTTAGACAGATGTAAGAAAAACATAAGAAACGTGAGCACACTTTTTGGAGCGATCACTTTTACCCATACCTACCGAGAATTCAACATAGAGGCTAATGAATTCTCAAAGAAAACACTCAAGGATCAACGAGGTAAATTATTCTTCACACAATGAGAAGATGGAAACAGAGGCCCTACTAGATGTATTAGAGTATTCTAGTTTAGCTTTGAGCAATAGTCCCATGCGATAAGAGACTGTGTTTTACTGGTGGTGTTATTACTTTGTTTTTTGAAGGGAGATTTTTGGGAAACACCCTTTTTGTATTCTCATATTTTTCACTGGTGAAGTGTATCTTGCAGTGGAAGGTTTAGTATTTCTCATATCTTCTTATGGTCCGGTCCCGTAAGAGGTTCAATGGATGTATACAATTATATTTTTAATATGATGAGCAATTTTCTTTTGGGAATTTTTTTTAGTGGAACCAAGTATACATTAAGGAGCAAAGGGTCGTGACAAAAGGTTGTGATGAGGGTCAAGAGGGAATTTCTAACTAGTTTATTCCTTCGAATAACTTGATAGACCCAACACCAATACACAAAGTGAAAACACCCATATCCATCTTTGCATCAAGATCAAGCTGGAATGCTCAACTTCTAAAAGCCATTTGCTTCTCATCGATAACTGCCAACAATAACGAGCATTGTTTCATGGGCCTCAAGATGAAAGTACAATAACGTTATGTTCTTATAAATAATAGTTTGTAGTTACAATTTAAAAAACCCTATTAAATCAATTTCGGGAACCAAAATATTGATGTACTTTGGATTTTTGGGTTCATCTCAGATATGTACAAGGGAACTGAATGAAAATAATATAATCTCCAATCGAGAAGCGATATTCCTCATGTATGCAAATTCCAGAAACTGTTAGACAGTTGGCTTAGGTTGATGGACAACTGGTATGGATTGTTGGTTGTCATTGATGTCAACCATTGGAGAGTGATATTGTATATTGATGTCAACCCTTAGTCATTGATGTCAACCCTTGAAGAAAGTCCGGTAGAGAATTCCAGTAGCACAAAGGTTTGAGTAATGGACCCAAGTTTGTTTGATGTATAATGATATGCGTTTTGATATATTTTCAGGTAAGAATATTCTATATGGATAGTACATGTCATGCCATTTCTGGTGATATGTGGAACGTTACATAACTCCTCACTATTTGAGAGTTATGGCCTTACGAATTTGGAGGACCCTTATATGTTGGCTTGAAGCCCCAAAAGGTCAAAGAAGTCAAAGTGCTTGCAAAGAAGAAATTATTTAAATAATAAAGTGAAGTGACAAAGTCAAAAATGATTATTTAAATAATAAAGTGAAGTGACAAAGTCAAAGATGATTATTTAAATAATAAAGTGAAGTGACAAAGTTAAGGAGGATTATTTAAATAATAAAGTAAATGGAGAACTTTCTAATAATAGAAAGTGGTTAGAAGTGGGTTAGCCCTAAAATAAGGAAATTGGGTTAAGATGGTTAAAAGGTAACCCTTTGAAGAAGCTACGTGAAAGTATAAATAAGAGGGAATGCTCTCTCATTTTAATCACACTTGAGCATATTGAATATCTACAGGTGACTGAGGTAACCAAAGGATATCTAAGCCAAATTTCAGAGGGAAGGTGAAGTAAAGAAGGCCAAAATTCAAGGGAAGATAAATTCTTTTGATGATGCTTACTAAGGTATGTTATTTACAGGTCATCTCACCATTTTCACAATATTTTTTTTTCTAGAATGATTCAGACCGTGGAATTGGGAGGCCATTGAGGAAACATATCCAAGTAGTTGTCGTACAAATTTCATCTTGTGGGTCATTGTATTTTTGGAGTTACACTCCATGGAATATAGGGTTTGTGGCTAGTCCTGAAACTAGTCTAAAACATGTGTTTCGGGTAAAAACGTCATAACTTCATAATAGATCCAAATTTAGTAAGACCAAATGTGTTGGTTAGAGTATAGTTTGTAGTATTCTGTGTACAATTTTCAGATCCATACAACAAATATTCTGTGCAGGGCACGCTCTACAAGTTCTCTCTCTATAATAAGCCAAAATTCAACAAGGTATGCCATTTTTGCTATAACTCCTTTTCTGAGAGGTTCTAAATAGTGACACCTAGAGGAATTGCATAAAACACACTGAAGAACATTGTGTACTATTTTCATATCTTTATTCATTACAGGTACATAGTTATGATTATTTTAAGTTAGGGTTGTTGACTAATCTAAAACTAGTCATGTGAGACTAAAGTAAAGTTTGATGAAAATTCTAGTCTCTTGTTGTTAAAGTTAAGGAAGGTTTACATGTATGTGATCATATACACTAGGTCTATTACATAGTTACAAATCAGATTTGGATGATGAAATTGATGAGAGATTTTGGTTGAGGTACATGTTGGGTACATGGTTGAGACACATAGTTGATGAGTTGGCACATACATGAGGTGTATAGTTGATGATGTATGTACATCTTGATGAGTCATAGTTGATGAGTAGTTGATACATGATTGGTACATACTTGATACATGGTTGGAGGCACTTGTTAGTAGTATTGTTGACACATGGTTTATGAATTATGTAGCATACTTGTATTGGTATATTATTAGAAGCACATATTGATCTTGGTGATGATTATGAGTTGTTGTGTTATTCTTGGTTGATGCACATCTTTGAGAGTTTTCTTGGTGAGTAGATTTGATTTGGTTGATAAGATTGATGAGACAGGTTGTTGTGATATTTTGTTTGGACAGGTTGTTGTGACAAGTTATTCGTACAGGTTTGGTGCATGGTTGATGCACTTATTCATGGTACAGGTTGGTGCATGATTGATGCACTTGTTTATGGTATAGTTTGATTACAGGTTCTTTGGTATAGGGTTTGTGCATGGTTGATACACTTATTCATGGTACAGGTTGAGGTATAGGTTGGTGCATGGTTGATGCACTTGTTTATGGTACAGGTTGATTACAGGTTGTTTGGTACAGGTTGGTGCATGGTTGATGCACTTATTTATGGTACAAGTTGATTACAGGTTGATGTACATGTTGATGCATGGTTTAGGTTATTGGTACAGGTTGTTTGGTGCAGGTTGATTGGTACATGTTTACAACAATATATCTCACAGTGATAGTGTGACAATGGTTCCATCATTCTACTTATACGCCAGGGTGGTTGGACGGGGCAAGGAAAAGTGGTTGTATCCACCTTCTGGTTGTAGTCGAAGAACATAGGGGGTTGTAGCCTACTTCTGTTTATAGTTAGAGAATTGGGGAGTTGGAACTTCCCTCAGGTTGTACCCTGAGAAACTAGGGGGTTGGAGCCTCCTTCCAGTTTGCAGCTGGAAAATAAAGGAAGTTGGTGCTTCCAATGAATGTATTTCTTAAAGACATATAAGAAAAAACATTCTGTAGTTTTCTCCCGCTTTGAGTTTCCACGTAAAACACTGGTGTACTATGTATGTGTGTGATTGCTCATTTTTTCATTGTTTATTTACTCTGCAACTATTGGATGATAATGCTACATTGATATAACACTTGCATTTTATGGTGAAAAATGATTATATTTCTCTATTACTGATTCACTCCCCCTCTTAGTAATCCAACATGAACGACATTGGAGATAGATTATGACCATGATATTATTTTATAGGGATTAAAATCATGGTCATAGATTGGAAAATTTAACTTTCACCGTTCATAAATCTCTTCCTCAACACATTATTAGTTGAATAAACCCAATTTGGCCAATGGGACAAGGTTTTGGTCTGATAGCTATCAAGCCAGGGTGATGATATTCCCACCCATGTTCAAATCCCCATAGACATGTTCCATGTGATTGAGGTAAGGTGCAAGTCTAGGAAAAATTTAAAAAAATTAACACCCCACCAGGTGTTTCTTGGCCAAAGGGATCTCCTTAAGTATTGTAAACTGGTTGCACTTCATCGTAATACTCCTAGATTGGGAAGTGCATGGTTGGAAGCATGTCATCAACCCACAAAGAGAAGAGAAGAAAAAAAAAGTTTGTTGGTACTGAGTGCAAGGGAATTCATGAATAGGGCATACAAGGGCATTCCATGCTTTATGGTTATACTCCAGGGCACTGGCTGAAAAATATTTCTAGTAAATTCAAACAATGAATCCCCATCTATGTCTGTTTGTTGAGCTACCTGTCATCCAACCCATCAAAACAAAATGCCAAAAATTCGGATGCCAATGCCTAGAAACACTATATGCCAACATGGGCATTCAAATTGGTATCTGGTTGTAGAAAACCTGAGATGATAGAAGGCTTTTTAATAGTTTCTCAGACTGCGAAAGAGGAGACAAATATCACCTCAATCAACAACTACCTTCTAGAATCCTAAAAATATAATTTTTGATACATTGTACGTGTATGAGACTTAAAACTAGGATTGGTTTCCACCCGAGGTTCAAGTTGAAAAGAACCATCATAGGTTTCCACGAGCTTGATGCCCATCGTCACATGAAATGAATGGCCACTGCCCTTCCAGGGAATGGGTCTTTTTTTGTTATCCCGGTTCTAGATGTCTATTCTACATAGAAATTGGCAAGATTGTGGTGGGAGAATAACATATATGCGAGCAGAATGAGGGTTTGAGCCTTGAAGTTTGGGTTTTGTGGATGAATGCAGTCCAAATCTCAGAAAGGTAGCAGCCATGTGGCACCCGTCTCGCATTCAACCACTTACAATTGCTTCTTAGTCTATATAAGGCATGGATTAGTAGATGCATCAAAGTAATTCATTTAATATATTACTACGCCCCACTTTGGTGAGAGGCCTAATAATGACTGCAGTGATAGGTTGATAGTGCATCGTTCTCACGTTTTCACTGCTTAATACATTTTATTATTAACAATTTTTTTATCTGTAAAATATTATTATCCAACCGTCATTGTGTCATTGTGAATCAGACACCGCCACAGATTTGGAGATGGAGAACCATATTAATGAACGCTGCCACATAGCCTTGAAGATATGGAAAACCGATTAATGCATGCTGCTACCCCAGCAATAAGGGATTGAAGATGAAATTCAATAGAAACCTATAAAAATAAAAAATAAAAATTTTATTTTGATTTCAATAAAATTATTATTAGGAATTTCCTATGTTCAACCACCTTGGAAATGCTAAGAAAAATTGAAGTCAAAGGAAAACTAATAGTGAGTGAATACTCTACTCATCTCTTGAACCTTCTACAGGGACTAATAAGTGACATATCCATTCTATAATATCATCACTAACCTAAGAAACAATCCTAGTAAGATGAGAGTGATGATGTGACCTGCCTTCATACAATTGGCACACAAGTCTACAAGAAGGGATCATTACTAAATATACAGGTTATTGTGGTTGGACTATTTTTACACAAAAATATCTAATTCCAACAATCATCTCCTCTTTGGGAACTAGAAACCTCTTAGTTTATTGTAGCGCCCAAGGGTCTTGTCTTTGGTCCTAAGATTTGTCAAAAAAGATCTACCTCTAGGGTATTTTTCCTCTCTAACCTCTTTTGGAATTTCTATTTTTCCTCTATCCTAGTTCCTCTTCCCTTTTTTTTCTTTCCTTTTCAGTCTATTCTGGTTCCTCCTCTCTTTTTTCTTACCTTTTAACTCATTCTTAACTCTTTCCTTGTTCCCCTCCCCATCCTCATTTTTTATTTTAACTTTTCTTAACCCCTTCCTTCTTACTTTTCTAATCCCTTAATTTGTTTATTATTGTCACCAGATTAACTATACCCATTTTTACAAAAATCCTAATATTCTAAATTTAAATTAGATTTTTCATTTTTATACCTTTTCATTTTTTTTGGATTTTAATATTTCTCAACGATTATTTAACTATTTTAATTATTTTAATAATAAAAAAACTCACACATCTCCAGAAAATTCCAACATTAACTTTGATTTTTTATTAATTTATTATATTAAATTAAAATCCAAATAAACTATATAAAATATATGAATGAAATACACTAAATGCTATATAAAATATATGAATGAAATACACTAAATGTGTTAGTGTTATAATGCAGAAAATTTGCCAAAAAAAAGCACATAGCACTTAATTTTTTTAAATTTAAATTAGATTTTTCATTTTTATACCTTTTCATTTTTTTTGGATTTTAATATTTTTCAACGATTATTTAACTATTTTAATTATTTTAATAATAAAAAAATTCACACACTTCCATCTCCAGAAAATTCCAACAGTAACTTTGATTTTTTATTAATTTATTATATTAAATTAAAATCCAAATAAACTATATAAAATATATGAATGAAATACACTAAATGCTATATAAAATATATGAATGAAATACACTAAATGTGTTAGTGTTATAATGCATAAAATTTGCCACAAAGAACACATCGCACTTAATTTTTTTTTTTTTATAAATTCATACCAAAGAAAATTCGCACATAAAATAATGCATCTTTCCGAGGAGGATTTATGAAAATAAAACGTTGCTAATTTAAATGGGGAGTTCATGATTAATATTTTTAAGAGTAGTGGCAACATAATGGGTTAAGAATTGTCTTTATCTCAACCCAATACACCCACCCATTTTACATGTAGTATTCCTTTTATAGTATTTTGTGTGGGGTTTACACCCACCCATTTTACAAGTGGTATTCCTTTTATAGTTTATGTGGGATTTTAATTGTTATTTCTTTTATAGTATTTTTTTTTATAGAATTTTTTTTGTGTGGGCTTTACACCCACACATTTTACAGGTGGTTTTTATTGTTATTCGGAGAAATTACTATGAACATATTAGGATATCTTTTATAGAATATCTGTATTAATCTCTCTATTAATATCGAGAGTGTTAATGGTTGATATTTTTAAGAAGATTTAATGAAGATTATTATTATTTGCATGTTAATAAGTGAAAATGAGGTATAAAATTAAACACACAATTAATAAGTCAATTGAAAATATAGTTGTCTTAGCCAATTGGAAATATAGGTGTCTTCATAGTGAGGACATTATGATAATTCATAATGAGGATATTGTTGAAATTGATACTACTTATATGTTTATAAGTGAAAACGGGGAACACACTTAAGTACACAATTAATAAAACAATTGGAAATATTATAAATGTTTCTACTTGCCTTCACTCCATCGATAAAATATGCATATATTGGACACCATTCTCTTTTGTATAGCCATAGCCAAGGTACCTAGTAATCCATGTGTAATTAAGTTTCTACAAATTAAAAATGACATTATCTAATGTTTATGGCTCGCTTCTCTCCTCTTCACATTTTATGGTTTTGTTTGCAAACAAGTCATCATCAATCATTTTTTTTTAATTTCTAAGCTTATTGTCTTGGAGGCATCAAATTCGACTACATCTCCCCTTATTCACTCTCTTGGCATAAAAAAATAATATGCCATCATATTTCCTGTTGTAGAGCGTGTTGGGAGACTAGAATGACTCCTCGAGTCCTCAACACCAAGGAGGGTCTTTTCAAACATGATTTTTCAAATTCTATTGGGGAAAGTTTTTCAATAGTGATTTTCCTTGGAAAATTCTCAAACTCAGACTATAAATGGTGATTTTAAATATTCATGGTCATTGAAGTGACAAGTCATTTGAATTCATTAAGTGTATTTGGTGAAAAAAATCAATGGCTACACTTATTTTAGACATTTGGACCCTAATTTTTGTCTTAGTGCATAAAACCTATTAATGGTATCCATATATGATCTTATAGGTTAGGAATTATTTTATAGGAGTTGCACTCATACTTCCATGACATATTGATTTTGTTGTACCTAGCAATCCCTTTGACCTACATGTCATTTTTCAAACATTAATAATATTATCTTATGTTTATATAGTCTCTATGGTTATTCAAGGACTTGTTAATGTCCCTTGAGCTGTATGATTATTTGAGGACTTGTTCATATAAGTTTCTTGCATCCATCAAGTTCCTAGATGGTTAAGAAATCATTGACAAGTACCATATGATGCTTTAGTTGTCTTTAGCTATTGTGATGGTTTGTAGATGGCTTATAGTGAACCTACAATTATTTCGATTGTATCACTTCTAACATTGTACTACAATACAAGGTTGTAGTGTAATTGATCTACATCACTACATCCCTCAAACCCTTATACAACGTTTTTTCTTGGTGCATGTTGGGTTTCTATGACAATATTTTTTCGTTATATTTATGTCATAATGAAGATGCAATTACAATGCAGAGACAACAACATGATTCATTTTTGCATCAAAATAGTTGACACAAGGACAATATAATCTCGATGCAAAGATACAAAAAAAATTGACATAAAATGAAGATTTGCATCTCCCTTTCTGAGAATTTCTAATAAAAAGTGAAAAAGGAGGTCATTTGATTTTCACATGAGGGTGTGAGTAATATATTATTGGAGTTGAAATGGATTTGTAGGGACAAGAAGAAGAAGTAAGCAAAAGATATTTACAAGGCATCATTGGATCAAAGGTAATTGTTTTTCATTTTCTCTCATTTTTTTAAAAATTTGCATATTTAAAATAAAATGGGAAATTTTGGGTTTTGGAGATGGGATTTACCAAGTAAAGAAACCAAAAAGTAGCTTTAGGGAATATATATTCCTCTCTTCCTCTCCCTCTCCCCCTTTTCCTTCATCTTCCCCTCTCCTTCCTCTCTTCCTCTTCCTATCTTTCTCTTTATATCCATCTTCCTCTCCCTTTCCTTCTTCCTTTCCTTCCAATCCCTCTCCCTCTCCCTCTTACCCTCCTCTTTTTCTTACCCCTCCTCTCACTCTCCCTCTCCCTCATCCCCTACCCTTTTTCTTCCCCCCTCCTCCCCCTCTTCCCTTTTCCCCCTCCTCTCCTTCTTCTTTTTTCCCCAATCCTATCCCTCTTCGACCCCCCCTTTTCAACTTCTTTTTCTTTCCCCCTCCTCTTATTTTTCTTATTCTTCTCCCTCCTCCCCTACTTTTTCCTCTCCCTCGTATTTGTAATCCCCTTCTTCCTTTTCTCTTTCTCTCCCACTATAATGCCCTAAATTCTCTAAGTTATACTAGAGAATTACCTACCACTATAGTCAAATCAATTTTAAATAGGCTTTCCTAATGATTCTCCCAATCAATTTTAAATAGGCTTTCCTAATGATTCTCCCAGTGAGTAAAAGGAGCATGTTATGGATGAAATAATTGAAAGTTTTCAACATTATATTTATATATATTTTATTTCCTCTTTATACATTGGCATCTTATGCGTTTGTTTAAGTTTAAAGAGTACATCTATGAGGAACATAACATCATCACATTTTTGTTTTGACTCATATTTTAAGTTGAAATTGAAGATAAATTCACATGTAAAAATTTCATATTTCTGACCCTCTCCCCCAATAACCTAAACTTCACTATTAACAAATATATGTAACAAATTGAATTTTGTGTTTTTATTTGAACCTTCTACTTTATACTTTCTATATTATTTGAACCTTCTACTTTATACTTTTGTATATCTCAATTCTTCTCCTTCTCTTAAAGTTTGATGTGAACAATGTTTTTTTTGTACAATAAGATCAATGCAATCTTTTTCATTTATGTGAAACTAGTTGTTTGGGAAGTTGAATCTTCACAACAATCATAATAACTATTTTTTTGGTAAGTTGATTCTTCACAATATTTGCTTGGAGTACCTACCTCATCCTTGAAAGCTATGTCTTCCCAAATATCTGATATCTTATTCAAAATTGTATTAAAATCAAATGCTTGCGAGGACTTGGTAGAGGTCATTGGACCATTTGTGAATGTCATTAATCATGCATGGATTATTCATGAAGCAAGGTGATCATTCTCTAGCTATCCTTGTGTTAGTCAAAACCATCTTCTAGGTCTTTGGAAGGGTCACACATTATGTTGGTGATTCCTTATTTGTCACCTGTAGTGCATAAGAGGCATTGCAAAATGAGGCCATTCATGATACCATTATTTTGTAATGTGTTCTTCTTGTTGAGATTGATTCTATTGAGAGAGATAAGATAAAAGAGAATATGTTGCTAAAACTTTTAAGGAATACCTATTTAGCTTAATCATCATTGTTGACCTTTTTCTTGATTGATGTGGTGCCAATATGGAACACCAACAAACTATTAGGCCATCGTTTTTATAATGGTCTTGGATCCATTTTTACAACATGGTAATTATCACTAGATATCCCATGCATATAATAAATTAATTATCTAGGCGAGTTTTTAATGAGATTCTTATGCCTACCAACTAATAGGCATAAGAATCACTCTATTCAGAATCTATAACATCCCTACTAGAGTAAGGAGTTGAACACATGAATGAACCTCCACTAACACTAAGGATAATAGGCAAACCTTTGTTGCAACAATTGTAGGTTGAAATCTCACTATGGAGCTATGGATAATGATATTTCTAATAGTGCAATGTGAAATATTTCTAAGGAGACTCAATGTAGCTTGTTCTCTCAAAATTGCTAACATCTTTCTGGCCACATTACAAGCTACCTCTATATCACTCTTCACTGATAATTCTACTAGAATACATCCATAGAATATGGTGATTGGATTCCACATTGTGAATTCTTATATGGAAATACAATTCACACAAACTAAGCTAACAAAAAGAGCAGTGAAGAAGTTCTATTAAATGGCTATTTTTGATACCCATATTATTAGTGAAATTATATGATTGGAATAAGGTAAATATAACTTTATTACAGTTCATTTGGGATTTATTCTCCAGGTTCCTTTTCATGCTCTATAAATCCCTAAGAATGACTTCATAAATATGATGAAAATTTGAACAATTCTCGAAGTGGAAAAACACTATTTCTTTTGAATTAACATATTATATGCCTATTGATTGTATAGTTTAGTGGTCAAATCTAAATCCATTATAGACATGTCTATGAATTCCACTTTACCCAAATCCCCAATGGTAATTGTTAAACTAGAGTTATTTTTAGATTATTATTGATATATAATAATTTATCATCAATGAGAGTTAAGGGCCAAATACCTTAGCAAAGGGGATATTTGGCTGCAAATTTAATTTTCATCTTATAAATAATGATTGTAGTGAGATTACTAATGGCACAATGTGAAATATTTTTTAGGAGACTCGATGTGGCTTGTTATCTTATCCCTGCTAACCTCTCTTTGGTTGCATTTGGTAACTATATCTATGCTACTATTCGTTGATAATTATTCTAGAATATGTTCCATAGAATAGGGTAATTGGATGCTACATTGTGAATTCCTCATATTGAAATATAATTCACACAAACTAAGATAAGAAAAAGAGTGGTCCAATGTTTGTTGGTTAGTGGGTTAGTTTATTGTCTTTGAGATAGAGGGTTAGTCTATATGTTTCTTCATAAGTTGATGTTATGGATGTGTATTATCAATTTTCATGTAAAATTATGCATATATGTTATTCCATGGATTTTATATACTTAACTTAGTAGTGTATTGTTATAATAGATCTATAGATCATACAACTTCCAATGGAGATGCATTAGATGATGATGCTAAACATAGAGAAAAAGAGGAGGATCATCATAGAAGAAAAGATAAAAGAATAGAAATCGATGAAGACAACATCAAGAAGCCCCCGATAAGTTGTAATTACATACTTTATGATTGTCATATAGTATTGAAAAACATGTATTTATTTGAAAAAGAGTTGCATTATCAATTCTAATTATTACTTATTAAAGTTTGTTTTATGCCACAGAAAAACTTGATAAACAAACTTGTAACATTTACAAAGAGTATAACAAAAAAAATAAAGACCGTAAATTCATTTTTAATGTATCATCAATGAATTTTAAAGGTGACTTCATTTCTTTTTGGTTTTGAAAAAAAATAGTAAGAACATTATAAATCTCGATAAGGAAGGTAGATAAATAAAACAAATATGTGAGAAGTCTAAGAGAGAAGAGAATTACAATTGGAAAAATTTATATTAAATCAAAATATGTGAGAAGTCTAAGAGATAAGAGAATTACAATGGTCGTAGAGTCCTGTACCAATTTTTCAAAAACAAGCTCCATGACTATTAAGAAAAGAGAACCATCCTCTACTAAAGGCTAGTGCTAAAGCCATGTCGATTCCTACTATAAGAACGACAGAATATGCCGAGGTACATGATACAAAAACACTGCATAGGAAAACAAATAAAAGATCTAAAACTCTTTCATGTTTAAATCCGAGGCTGCTGACACGCATGGCTGATTTAAGTCTGGGACTTCACGCGGCGACATCGGGGAAGACGCCTCTTCTGAAACTCCCGAGGGAGCAAAGGTGGAAACTGACTAAACGGGATGGTAACGAACCTCCTCAACCTCTGATTTGATGGCGCCTACTTTGTCCTCGATTCTCTGTTGTCTTGTGCGTTGTTCTATCAACAATTCCATGTGCTGCAAAAAATGTGTTGAAAGATTATCAAGCCTGATTAGTATGACCTACACCATGTGCTCCAAATCCGTGAATTCATCACCTGTACTATCCCTACGGCTCTTGGCATGACCCCTCTGTCGATTTTCCATCATGACAGAGATGAAGACAAGCTGACTCCTGGAATGACCTAAATAGAGCTTCGAAAAATCAATTGGGAAGCTGAAGAAAGAATTCAATTCAAATGCCAATTGCTGTGGGTAATGCATTTCAAACCTAGATGTATTGGCTTGAAATAGGAACTAGAATGTACCCACGATCTCCCCCCACAGCTGAGGAGGCAGTCGAGCCAAATATGGAAACATACACCGAACGATTTCCCACCTGCTGCAGATCTCCATCCAGACATACAAACTTTGATTGAATTGAGTGGGTGAGGGTAACTTCCAGGATGATGACGAAACAAAATGTTGGAAGGGTACCATATCCATGAATGTTGGATCATACGAAGTGTCACAAAGGTGTACTAGAATCCATGCGATAGAACAAAACCAGTGCGAATCACAAGCCCAAGAAGGTAAAACATGTGGGAGGTTAGGGATATGTACCTCCTGACTGTGTTCCATGTGCTTGGAGCAAGCCCAATGTGTCCATCGATTTCTAAGGGGATGTGATGGAGAAATACTATGGGGTATTTCATTTATAATAGTAGAGATTGAATGAGGCCAATGCAAATTCTATTCTAAATAACTAAATGAAGGTGTTCCCATTAGCCAAGGTGGAGAAAATAGATCACTAGGGGATATGAACATAATGAACTTGATCGTTTATGCAAAGAGTTCCCAATGGCTCTTGGATGGCCAGATTCACTTGAGTGTCTGCAAGCTTATTATTATGTCCGAGGGCATGAAATATTTAAATATCAATCTCACTTTCCAATTCATTATAAATCCTATTGAAGATATTTTTGGGTTTCATATCCTTGGACACAGAATGATTTTTGAGATGGGAAAGAATTACTTTCGAATCTCCTAAAATTGAGAGAGATGTAATTGATTCTTTTCAGGCTAAGCATAGGCCTTGCAAAAGGGAATAAGATTTTGGCTGGTTATTCATGGCCGCCCACAAGCCCCAGGAAAAGGTTGTTCCCCAATTACCTCATGGCCACCCACAAGCCCCAGGAAAAGGTTGTTCCCCAATTACCTCCTAGGGAAAATATGACCCCACCCACACCTGCCACCTTGCTGAAATTGATTGAATTTTAGTGTAGTAGAATTTCATAATTATGTTTATGGATACATGTTTTCTAGTGGAGTATTGCATTTATACTGCATAACTTTTGTTCTCATGATTAATATGCTATAAAATAGACGTATACTAATCACACATCTCATCAATATTTAAATCTTATAACAATAGTTAAAAAAATTAATTCATTAATAATAACTAAACAATTAAACTATGAGTAATAATTAAACAATTAATAATTACGTTGATAATAATAATTAAATAATTAAGGGGTGATAGATGTAGGGGGTGGGGAGTGCTGGTGGGGGGTTATGCTTGACCTTGAAGGAAAACAACAAACATCATATGCCTAGGGAATTAATGAAACTTTAAATAATCAGGCCAAGGCTTTAGCTTTTTGGATAGGATCCTAGATTATGAAGAGTCAAAGCATAAAAAAGATGATAGTGTTTGGAGGTTTCATCGTATCATTCATCATATGGACTTTAAAACTCTCCCTAAAGACCCCCACCTTAATAGATTTCTTTGTTGCACTAAAAAATGTTAGAAGGATTCAAGGAAGTCAAATTTCTCCATTCTCTAAGAGGGCTCAACCAATCGGTATATGCAATGGCCAATAAGACCCGCTTCTTACCTCTTGGTCAAATTTGGAAAAATGGGTCGGGGGAAAGGAATTTCGTAATATCCCTTGAGTTTTCATTGACTTGTATAATTAAATGATCACATTATTGAGCAAGGACAAGTGGCATTTCAATTACAACAAGCATTTGCATAGGACCATAAGGGAGACCTATCATGTTGTTCGTTCATACTCACAAGAGATAATATTTATTAGCCATAGAAAGATGGGATGGTGTAGAGCATGTGCTATTTTTCCTCATATTTTGATGGGCATCCGTAAGTTTTATTTCTAGATTTGGAGGAGATGTATAGGACTTACCATTCTTGTCTTTCGTTTTCTGGTTGGAAGGTTTGGTTCCAGTTAGAATTTTGTATTTGGAAGGATTCCAAGAGGTGGTTCCTTGGAAGATGCTATGAGAACTTGAAAGCTTGGCTTTAAGATAAGTGACTATAGGACTTAGTCTCAATTTGGATTGCAAACTTAGGCTTTGAGCCCAAGTAATCTGTTTATTAATTATGAGAATTCTTGCTCTCAAGTTTCAAGAAATTCCTTAGGGACTAAAGGTTTATTTTCTTGTGGAGTTTTTTTCTAAAAGTTCCCCAATCGAAATGTTTTGTAGGAAATTCAATCCAGCCTAGGATTACTCTCTATTTTGTTGGTTCCTTAAGTTTTTATCAAGCATGATAAATTGTTCCCATGAAATCTTGGATGGGTATACTTGTTCTTCTCATTACGACAAGAATAATAATTATGGGCTAATATTCAGATTAGACACTCTAAACCAAGCAAAATGGAAAATAACTAGGACCACCTTCATGATTCAATTAGACATTGTGAGAACCTATGTGCTGACAATCAAGAAAATTCAGTAAAAGCAATGGGAAGAATGAATACATGTAGAAAGGATTGGGATCACACTTATGAAAATGAACTAAAAGCTACAAGAAAATGAATGATTAGGATGATGACCCAACTAGAAAAACATAAAACAAAAATAGTTCTTATGGAGGTATGGAAAGAGAGTAATATCGTGGTGTTAGAAGAGCAAGAAGATGTAAGAAAATAATTATAGGAGAGAGTTTGACATTTGGAGCTAGAGAAAAATACAGGGTTTGTAGATATGATGTATTCTACCTTGCTAGTGATCTTAGTTGGTTCCTTTGAAAAGCAGAAAGTAGTAGCTAAAGATGAAGACGATGAGGAATGATACTTCGAGAAATTCAAGAGAGAAGACCTATCCAAGTTTTCATCAGTTGTAGGAAGAAAGAATACTACCCACTTTGGGCATGGTAACCAAAATGTTTAATTTTTGTGATGTATTTCAAGTTTGCAATTTTACTAGACTAGTTTTTAGGGCTTTGTACAAGGTATATAGTCAATAATAACACTATAATACTAAATATAGGATAGCTATGAAGAAACTACCAACATCTTTTGAAAATTTTGGTATCTTTTTGGACTACGCCGTCTGTTTTTTTGTATTAAAAGGCTAAACAATACGTTCACAACCCCCTCTTTTATTTTATACAAATAGTAATTTTTTTTGTTAAAAAATGTAAATAATTATTAATACTAAAATTGAATAAAAATAATTAGATAACATGAAACAACCACGATGCAATATGATGCAACCATGATGTAAGACGATGCAACCACAATCCAACCATGATGCAAACTCAATGCTCGATTAATGCAAGGTGACGCTAACTTGACACAAACATGACACAACCCCAACACAAATGTTTCATATTTCAACTCTAAAACAACTCAACACGATGCTATTATGATCCAATACTAATACTCCATATGAAATATTGACTAGAAAATTGATGCACTATGATGCTGATGCGACACAACTAACATGGTTTTAACACAAAAGCGATGCAAAAGTGACCTTTTAGGTGTTTTTGCAATAATATGTGATTCAAGATGATGCTAACTCAATGTAGGAAAACTTTATATGTCATGGTTTTTATCACTAAGGTTACACCACACAGAGTGTGCATTAAAAAATGATGTAGTAATGACACTAACTCGTTGAAAATCATGACACACCCTATAACGTCATGTTTTACATCGTATTTTTTTTCCTAGAAAAATGCAATGGCCAATGACACTACAACCTTGTATTAACATAACATATATTAATATATATATTCCATAACATATATGTTATAGCCCTAACATTCCCTACTCATGCATACATGGCATTGACACTCTTACTTGCATGATTTTCCAAATCATTGATGAGGATCTCTACTTAAAAAACCAATTTCTAGAGCATGTACACGCCCTGCACCACTACAACCTGTGTATATACGCTTGATGCATGCTAGAAAGCACACATACATAATCTTGTTGCACACTAAACAACCCATGTATGCTTGTAAAAGTTGCAAAAATTAAAAAGTTGTAAGGAATTAAGTGAAATTCACGGGCTATTGGAGGTTTCCCAACCAATTCACCTGCTATAGCCCGTCCCCCAACCAAATAACCATCCTTTTGTCATATAAAAGAAGGTGTTGGGGTCTCATTTCACTAAAAAGAACTAGAACATTGAAACTCTTCCCATTTTCCATCTCCCTTCCTTGCCCAATAATTTTCAAGATTTTGTGAGTTACTTCCTCAACATTCCCTTTCAACCCCTTTTCTTCCATCAAATCCATTCCCTTTCATTGAGGAGATATGAAGATTGTGAGAAGAGGCCTATTGAAGGTGTACTTGGAGCATTGTAAAGAGGAGCCCGAACTAGGTTTGGGGAACAGTGGTCAGCAAGGATTGTAAGTTTCAGTCATTGTTGAATGAATAAAATAATCTCTTTTCCCTATCCCAAATCATGATATTTTATATCTTCTCTTTGATTTACATATAAAATTTGATATCTAACCCTAATTTATGAATAGGAATAGCATGCTTGTAGCCCTTTTTTGCATATCTTTGGATGCAGGTCAACTTTGGGAGGAGGCTTGCAGTGTTTGGAGCTACAGAGCTTGAGGATATCATCACCATAAGTGGGATACAAGGTACAATTATCGATTTTCTCTCCTATTGCTTTCTTTTCATTTATTTTGGTATGTTTGGGGTAGAGTAGAAACTATATTGACTTTTAGATGGTCATTCACTCTGTCTATATCTTAAACCCTGGTATAGTTAAAGGGGGAATTTTCCCGCTAACAGAACTGGCGACCATACTGGGGATCTCTCTAGGGTTTTTTAGGGGGTTTTGGGTTGATTGATTGGTTTTTACTTTTCCTTTCGAGTTTTAGTGAAGTTTACTGAGTCTGTCAAGGGGTTATGGTCACCTGCAAGGTGCATACCAACCTTCCTTGCCCTGTAAGTCTGCCTTGTCTTTTTATTTTTGAAAAGACTCATAGGTGTACGCGCCCTGTTAAGGGTCATCCCGCATACATACATGCTCTACATATTAGACAACCCACATACATACGTAGGTTGTTGATGCAACAACCCGCATCTCTGTTTCATGAAAGTATTTTTAATGAAGAGGGAGTTTGTCTATTTCCCGATGGAATTTCAAACTTCTCAGGGATTTCTTGAATCAATTAGAGTCTTTGTCTGTGGCCATAGCTTGGGTATAAGTTCCAGTTTACTTGTTTCCTTAGTCTTATTTTGTTTTCCCTAAGAGTTTTTGAGCAAGCTGTCAAGTTTTAGATCCGCCTTTTGGTTTCTTGGTTGAATCCCTGCGATTCACAGTGGGCTTAGGGTCTTTATTAGTCTTGTTTTCAGTTTTCTCTTTGTCCCTTTTTCTTGCTTTGAAAAAAACAAAAAGTTTACTTCAGTTTTATTCTCGTTAAAGAAATTAGAAAAGTAAAAACGAGAATTGTTTTTCTTGCATTCATGTTGGTTAAGTAGTTAAGGTTGTTATTTGCAAAAAGAAAAAGAGTCTTCATTTCCAAGTTCTTTTTGATTTTCTGAAACATAAGTAGTTTGTAGCCAAGCGAAAACAAGTTTTAGGATTTATTCATTTTATAAGGTCTTGAAATATCAGTTAGAAAAGTTTAATTTACAAAGAGTTGGTTACAAGCTTTGCTTTTAATTTCAAAGTAATTTTTCTTTCAAGTACTTTAAAGTTCTCTTCCTTATTCATCTTTTTATAACACCATTGGTTTCACTACCATACCTTTTGTGTAAATCAAGCCTTAAAAATAACGCATAATCTAGAATACATTAGACTTTTATGTTTGTAGGGTTCACAAACTAGTTTAGGATTTAAGGGCCTTGAATTAGGTGTGAAGAGGAAACTCTTCAATGCTACTTTAAAACAAACATCGGAGTCTGAGTTAGGAAGTGCTTTAAGTCTAGTTTTGTAAGAGTTAGCCAGGACCCGCCTCTAACACAAGGGGATAAACACAAGGTCACGCGAGGAAAGGCAGAGGAGATAACCCTCCAAAGTTGGATTGAACGTAGTGGTGATTGTATATTGAGGGTCTTTCTTGGGAACAATACTGATTGCATTTGCCTATGGAGCTTCGTAGACCTCAAATCCATTAGAGAGCCTCAGTTGTCTTCCGAACCATTTTATTTCGATAACCTTGAAGGGATTCAGACTTGTTATCCTGCTCATTACGATCTGCCCAACTGTCAATTGTACCCACTTGGTAACTGACTGCGAGATGGAAACCTAGTTGCCCATATTTTATGAAATTATGCAGGTGACTGCAGGGGTATACCGCAATACCTAGGGCATATGTCTGATTGTGCTTCACAAAGTATACCCAAGGGTGCTTCCGTGTTCAAGTTGCACTTGCACTGGTTAGTTTCTCTAGTGTCGATTGGCATAACCATCCTTCCCACTAGATAGTCGACTGCTTGATTTATCTTTAGGAAACGTTTTAGTGCGTGCTTTGTGTTCTAATCTAGTCAAGCCTTACTATGTCATTTGATCATTTCAAAAAGTGGAAGATCAACAACTTCGTCGGTCGCGAAGGCTTTAGGGCCTATCATTGGTTACTTTGGAGCTGCCTCCACCACTGTTAAGGCGAAGACTTGATCAAGAAGGGTCTTTCGAAGTGATTGAGCTGCAGGAAACTATGCTCGAGCCTGCTCCATGAGGAGACTTTCTGACTCTGGAGGAACCTACCATTTCTGAACTTGAGGTAGAAGGTCTCAGGCCAGCTAACCCTCCGATTACCAACTTGTTGACACCAATTTTGATTCAGATTGTCCCTTCTGAGGTGACATATTATGAGCGCCAGTTAGTCCTACGAGTGACAATGGAATCAAATGTTGCTACTTCATCCAGGAGTCCTCATACTCCTATTACAACTACTACTACAGGGAGCATCCTACCTCCTCTCCCACCTTCTCTAGTCAGGACCACAATGGTCTCGACTTCCACAACTTCAGGCAGTGGTATGATACCTTTATTGACTTTGACCACTGTTCCTTTTACTCAGAGTGCGATAGGCCCTCCCCTCTCATATGGGATGCCCAACTTTGATACAAGCTTGGTTCTTACTTATTCTACCTTACAGAGCATGGGTCTGGGGGAAGGGATCTCAAACGATTATGTGCTAGGGTCAATCAGGGGAACTACAGTCCCTTTTAAATCTATCCCTTATGGTCGAGGTCACATACCTCTTCCGTCCCCTTCACTCGGTGGTGATTTTTAGCATCCAATCGGGCCAAACACTAATTATAAATTGTTTGGTGGAGGCAGTTTAGGACCTTCGTCTTATACAAATCCGGTGGGATCTATGCCATTCCATTTGATCGGTGCGTTTGGAAACAATTATTTTTCTTTAACGACTGTCTCGACTAGGGAAACCCTAGTTTTGGTCAACAGAACTCGATGCAAGGTACTATTCCTTCACATGGAGCGATGACTGGATTTTTCTCCACACATGATCCTTGGAATCCTTGGCAGGGATTAATTTCCTCGCAAGGGATGTTGGTTGAGGGTAAGCCCTTCCATTCTCAATGGAACCCCAGGAAGGGCTTTGTACCCATGCCCGTCATATCGGCTAAGGGAATCCCCTTCCATGGTCCTTGGAACAAAATGCAGGGAGTAATCCCCGCACAGGCTATGCCATCTAATTTTGGGAGTCAATCGATGACACACCAACAGACGCAGTTCCCCTATGATGGTCAAGGCCACAATTTCTACCAAAACCCTGGCCAACTGTCCATATTTTCTTGGAAATTTGGTGCCAGTCAAAATCCAGGACCCTCTTTTCCTGTAAATAGTTCACAATCGAAACTACTGTTTTTGGCAACTCTACACCTGCCGGACTTGTCTAGATTACTGAACAACCCGATTCAGATATTCTAAAATTTGTGATCATGTGACAACCTTTCATTTGTGGCGCTCATCAAACTCGATGAAGGACAACTCTGTCCAGTTGCACCTTTTTCAACACACTCTTGTAGGGGGTGCTGCGAAGTGGTATATTGAGCTCGATGGCTCGAGGTAATATTACTTCAACGACTTGGAAATGGTCTTCTTGAACTATTTCCAGTTACTTATGAGATACGATGCCGACACTGAATTGCTGACCAACTTTGAGAAAACCAAGGCCGACCACATCTCTTATCATATCTGAGAATGGAGGCGTAGAAAGAGATTGATTAAGGTCAAGGTCCATCCTGCTTTCATGCTTGAGTGGTTCTTGAAGTCTTTGGTGCCCTACGTATCCAAGGATGTAGCGAATTCCATATTTTTTTAAGAAGAGGGGGAAATTATGAGATCCCAACAACTTGAACTGATCTACTCTCAGTCTGGCATGCTCTACGAGATATTTCCAGACGCTCCGCGGTCTACTCTCGATAATGTCAAGACAAAGTATGGACCCCATGACGACGACATTGTGGGATTAGCACAAAGCAATTCCATCGACCTGTTGTCGAATCAGTTGCAACAATTGTCTATACAACAGATTGTGGCCAGACAGACTCCGAGTTTGGATATTACCCCTACCCAGACATCAGATATACACAGTTTACAGTTGACGAATACCAAGGCCAACCAACAAACTGAGGGAAAAAAGAAACAATGAAATAAGAAGGGTAAAGGGGAAAAAAAGGCTAAGAAGTCGAAGTATCCATGTAATCTCTATACCCGACTCATATGTGCCCTAGGCTTGTAGAATCCAAGAAGCTTTTAGTGAAAAAACAACCTGTTGTGTTGACGAACCCTTTTCCACAAGGGAAAAATATGGATGAGGCTTCTGCATCCACGAGTGCGGCAGGGGGAAGTTAGGGACCCCCCACACCTACCAATAACAACCTGACGATGAATGTTTACATGATGAATGATGAGGCCCATTTAGCGACTAGAGCCTGAGACTACAGAATTCCAGACTTTGCCGAGAAGGGAAAGGAAGCCACTAACCCATCGACTCCTCTCCAAATTGAGAATTCGATGGGCGAAACGATGACTCACATCCCTAAAGGTGCGTTTAAGAAGGCTTATCATAATCCAAATGCGAGGGCCACCCATAAGTAATTCATTGTAGAGGATCTGGTACAAAACCCTTGCACGATGTCCACTTTGGAAGTCCTCCATAGTTGCCCCTCGCAGATAAAATCTTTGTTATCCACCTTGGGAGTGGAAGAGACTTGTAACCCATGAGTGATCATTTTCGATCCAACCGAATTAAAAACCTGTCTTCCTCACCACGTTGCCTTTCAGATAGTAATGGCTTACACCATGAAATATTTTATGCGTAACATTTTCCATACATTGGTTGATGAGGGTGCCTTGACTTGCGTGATGTTGATGGCATGTTGGAAGGCCATTGGTCATCCTGAGTTGTCTCCATCACCTATATTGTTTATGACGTTTGACGGTCGATCGTTTAGACCACATGGAATTATTCCTTCCTTCCCCGTGCAGTTGGGAGGTAAGACTGTGTGTGTCGAAGTTGAAGTGGTTGATGCACCTTTTGACTACAACATGTTGTTAGGAAGGAGTTGGACTTATGTGATACATGCGATGGTTGCTACGGTTTTTTGGGTCTTATGTTTTCCACATGAGGGCCGAATTGTGACCATCAACCAATTGTCCTTCTCGCGTCCCGACCCTTCATCAGGGGATTCCACAGTCCCAATGATTGATAACCCGCAAAATCACACTGTCAACTTAGGTTTCGGTTTGTTTTTGTCATTGATGGGAACTTTTTATTACCCTCCACCTTCCAACGATTTCAATCTTATATCGGTTGTTCCCAATCAGCCGAGGGATGTAATTTTGTAAGTATATTCGTTTCGAATGAGATACTTTAAATATCCATGGACTTTACATTCCCCATCGAATTGGACGGAAGGGATAGGGCATTGCGGCATGGCCATGCGCTTATCCACGGCTGAGGTTGCATACAACATTGTCCAACAGACTTCGGCCAACCCCGATCCAACTCACGCACATGAGTTAGATCCAGTTTTCGAGCCTATTTGGGATTAGGATTATCTTTATGCTCAAGATCCTTTAGACTTGGTATTTCCCTCTGACAAGAAGATTCTCGAGGCAATGACTGGTCCCGACAGACCTTGGGATGATCTACATCATAGATCTTACTTCCTTCCTGAGTAAAGGAGAATAGAGGCGAGATAATTTGTTTTGACTGTGAATGGAGATAATCCTTGTCCTATCAATCCTATGGCTATGCATTATGTTTAAGTCGATGGTAACATGGCAAGCATTGTTACAACGATTCCAATCAATATCTCCAAAACCCCTGGTGTTGTGGAGAATTTTTTCGTTGGAGAGGATTTCTCCCCTAAAGAGATTCAAACTTACACCGAGTTATTCAAATAAATCTGTGACATTTTTTCTTGGTCTTATGAGGAGATGCCAGGCATCGACCCATGAATTGTCGAGCATGAAATTACGATTTATCTTGATGCCAAACCAATCCGATAGAAGCTTCGTCTGATCAATCCTCAAAAAGCAGAAGCAATCAAGGAAGAAGTAGAGAAACTTCTCAAAGCCAGTTTTATCTACCTTGTACAATTGATGGAATGGATGTTAAACCGGTTCCAGTTAACAAGAAGCAAGGAACGATTCACGTTTGTATATGATTTGAATAAGGCTTGTCCTAAAGAAAATTTACCTACCCTGTTTATCGATCAAATTGTCGACGAATGTGTGGGCTGCGAGGTCTTTTCGTTCATGGATGGTTTTTATAAATACAATTAGATTCAAATCAAACTCGAAGACCAACATAAAACAACTTTTATTTTTCCTTGGGGTACCTTCGCGTATCACAAATTTCCTTTTGGCCTGACAAATGCTGGAGCTACCTTTCAGTGGTCCATGTCGTTTTCTTTTCATGACCTTAGACACATAGTTTAAGCGTACCTTGATGATCTAGCATCATGCTCTCGCAAGAGATCTGTTCATCCCGCCCATCTTCAAATAATCTTTGAGCAATGTCGCTAATATCGAATTCACTTGAATCCTAATAAGTGCAGTTTATGCGTGATGTCAGGTTGTATTTTAGGTTTTATCATATCGACAAAATGGATCATGGTTGATCCTCTCAAGGTTGAGGTGATAGTTCAATTGCCTCCCCCATGCACAATACCCCATCTTCAGAGCTTACAGAGGAAAACAAATTTTCTTTGGCATTTTTTCGTGAATTACGCCGAGATCACTAAAGGGTTTATGTGTATTTTGAAAAAAAGGGTCCCATTCTGTTGGGATGAAGCTACTCAATTCTCTTTTGAAGCGTTAAAATGTGCCATGACGTCTTCCCCTCTACTCTAGTCCTCCGATTATAACAAATATTTCTTATTGTATTTAGCTGCTGTAGAGACGCCCATCGACATGGTCTTGGTTAAAGAAGAGGATATGACCGAAGAGTACGTTATATATTACCTTATCTGAGGCCTGGTTGGATTGTAACTCAACTATTCTCATGTCGAGAAACTTTCTTTGGCAGCTGTCAACAATGTCCAACAGTTCTGTCACTACATTTTGCTTTGCAAGACCACCGCCATCGCCATCGTCAAAACTTTCCAATATGTGTTAACAAAATGGGTCATTGGCGGAAAGATTAGTAGATGGATTGTAATCCTCCAGGAATTTGACTTGGATTTTGTTTCTGCGAAATCCAAAAATTCGTTGGTTTTTGCCGAACTTATTTCAGAACTTCCGGTCGAGTCTAGTGATATCGTGCCCGAAGAATCACCTATTAATTGAGATATTTTTTTAATTCCATATTTGGACCCCTGGTATAGAGATATACTTGTGTATCTACAGACTTTGAAATGCCCCGCTTCTGCTTCCCATGATGAGTGTCGACGAATTCAGCATAAGGCGCGAAATTATCTTATACTCGATGACACTTTGTATCGTTGAGGTATAGATTGCATTATTCGGAAATATCTTACCCATGAAGAAGCAAAGCTTGTTTTGAAAAACTGTCACACTGGATCATGTGGTGGTCATTTGTCTGTGTTCGAAACAACCCAAAAGATTCTACGTCTAGGTTACTTCTGCCCCTCATTAATCAAGGATTGTGTGGAGGCGGTCAATAAGTGCCACTCGTGCCAAATATTTGGTCGGAAGATGCGGGCACATCCTTCTCATACGTTTCTTGTCATTGTTTTTGGTCCTTTCACCAAGTGGGGGATTGAATTTACTATATGTCACCCGACTTTAGCTCGAGGGCATCATTACATCATCGTAGCAGTAGGCTACTTCACCAAGTGGGCCGAAGCTAAGACAATGTTCAACAATGACTCTTTTCATATTTAATCAGATAGTAGCAAGGTTCGGTATCCTGAAGGAGATTGTCACTGACCATGGCAGTCACTTCCAAAACAAAATGATGACTAAGTTAACGTCAAACCCTGGGTTTAAACAGGAACATTCATCACCTTATTACCCGCAAGAGAATGGTCAGGTTGAAGCTATGAATAAGTCTCTCAATACTATTCTTCAGTGGATGATCAATTCTGCCAAGTCAAATTGGAATTTGATGTTATATTCAACATTGTGGGCATACTGAACGTCTGTGAATACTGCCACCGTTTTTTCACCTTTTCAACTCGTATACGGGCTGGAAGCAATCTTACTTATTGAGTGTCAGATTCCTTCTTTAAATTTGGCAGTGGACACTTCACCGCTTGAGGAACGCCTTCTATATCTCAAGCATCTCGATGAGCAGCATCGTGATGCAACCTTAGCCAATGAGGATCATAAGAAACGAGTCAAGTGTCAGTACGATTGATCCGTTCATCCTCAAATTTTCTCCAAAGGCAATCTTGTCCTGGTCTATGATCAAGACAAAGATCCCCTGGGGGTTGGCAAGTTCAAATCCATGTGGTTCGAACCGTTCATTGTGAAAGAGGTATTGATGAAGGGCGCATATCGTCTGGTTGAATTTGAGGGAAATGCCTTGGTAGAGCCTAGAGATGGGCTCTACCTTAAGAAGTACTACTCTTAGGTTGGTCACCTAGGTGAATTCTTGTATATATGTATAGCTTCTTATACATTTTTTTCTTTTTGTTTTGTGGACGTGTAGTTATTTATGTATTCTTTTTGGCAGATGTCAAGTGAATTAGAGGTTTATTTTGGGTTCATGGACGGCGCTAGCCGACACACTTGGAGGCTTTCTTCCGCAGATTGGGTGATTTTCTCACTTGGAGGCCAGTTGTTATCTTCCGGAGGTATTTTTCTAAGCAACACTATAAACAATGTTGTTGAGTACAACGCAGTGATAGAATTGCTTCGTGACGCATTCTCATAGGGTATTTATCACCTCTAGTTCTACTTAGATGCTCAGCTGGTGGTGTCCCAGTTAAATGGGGTCTACCATGTTTATGATCCCACTCTGTACCGACGATTCCTTAGGGTATGTCTCTTAGAATGTTCTTTTGATTACATTACGTATATCCATGTTCCTAGGAGATTTAATCATCTAACATATACCCTAGCTAATCAAATTTTATATTGGCATGTTGCACACACATACACATGCAAATACATTTGTAAAAATGTCATCCATAAGACAAAAAAGATGTATATATATATATATATATATATATATTTTCATGAGTACATAGATGGGCATGAAAGCCTAAAAAATGTTCACTATACATCGTTGGGATTATGCCCTCAAAAAATACATATACAATAAGTTCCCTCGACACATCAACGGTCTAATGCTATCTAGGGACGGGGCCTATTGGCCCTATTGTAGTGTACAACGACGTTGGACAAATGTCGAAATAACTGGGGGGAGATCCTACTACATGAGGTTGCATAGCAGGGGGAGATCCTCGATCTCGGCCATAGGTACAACACGAGTGAACGTAGTGAGGTTGCGCTCCACTTGTCGCAAAACTCTATCAGCCTCTCCGGCTGGGGGCCCCCTTACAACTGCTATTCCTCCAATTGCTGTTGGTCCTGCCTCAGGTCAAGGACGTCGCCGAGTCCTGGCAAAGTCTGTTGGTCACACAGGCCCCACACATGTACACAACAGATACACAAGTCAGTACTCTATACACACATAAAAAGGATATATATGAAAATTAAAAATTAAATAAAACTTTTAAAATATGTTACCTATCTCTCCTCGCTCCTCATCAGGAGGCACTGTCATGTATGGGTCTCTGGTGAAGTTGATCACGACATATGGGTAATCCTCGATCACCGGGATCTGACGTGCTCACCCGTAAAAAAAATTGTCATCAAAGGACTCTATGGTCCTCCCTCCACCTTGTCGAGGCAACAATGCTACCAACCTGCTCATTGTTGGGAAGGAGGCTACATGCCCTCGTACCGTCTCTCTAGGACTCAGGCTGGGCACCCTCTCAAAGAAGAAGGAGCACAAAATGGTACCGAACCTGAAGTTCTTGTTAGTACGTCGCCAACACTCTGTAAGTTATCTCTTCATGCATATCAACATGGTCGTACTCCAGTAAAAAATGTTGGCCTCTAAACACTGAATGGCACAATGCATGTGTGCCCGAGAGGCCTGGTGAAGGGCTATGGATCCAGTAATCCGCTCGATCAAGAGTAATATCACACACATAGATAGGTTGGTGATCTTGTGAATTGGAACCTGAGAACCTACCTTCTCAGTGCCAACCTCGCAGTATATCTGAATGTAATCCTTGATGTTGAAAGGCCCCGAACGAAATGTCCTCAAGTTAACTAGTTCCCCTCTTCTCAAGAGGCTAGTCAAGAAGTATATGTTCTCTATGGTTGGGGTCAGTGATTGAACCTCTAGCATAAAGGCCTCTGCATTAAGATGCCAATAATCCACAAGAGCATTGAGCAGCCTAGGTTGTGCCCTCATGAATGAACACTGGAAGAACTTCCATAGCCCACATTGTTTTAGTGCGACAATGGATACATGGTCCTCTTCGACGAAAACATCAATCTCCTCATGCTCTCTCTCCCTCTAGTGAACATACATCTTGTTTCATGGAAAAATAGAGGAGAGTTAGTACTTGCCTTTTATTTTTTCAAAGTTTTCAAAGGTGTACGTGGGTTGTTTTGTACACAGTCGCGTATGTACACGAGTTGTTGGTTTCTTGCCCGAGTACATACACGGGTTGGCCTTGGTCAACCTACGTACACGCAGAGCCGCTCTTTTTATAAGAGTGCGCCCCCTCAAAACATAAAATTAAAACATAAAAGATGAATTGAATTACAAGTAGGAGTGATTTGTACTTACTTGGTCCAATCAGAAGGTCGTTTTGTCCACTGAAGCTCCCATAATCTACTCTTTTAGCAAAGGGGTCTTTTCACCTTTTGGTTGATTTTCAAATTGAAATGGTTAAAATGAGTTGTCCACTTCTATTTATAGACTTTTTTGGCCCCATTTTCCCCCTTTTGAGCCCCTTTGTCGTTTTTCCTACCTTGATGATCACTCGAATGCACTTCTAATTTTTTTATTGGTCGTTTCGATACTCTTTTTCTTTTGGTTTGGTAATTTTTGGGATGGGTCACTTTTTTGATATCCTTTGGTAAAGGTCGTTTTTTCAACTTTTTGCATATAAATTAGGATTTCACTCCCACTTCCTGCATCTTGTTGTGTTTTCTTATTTGCCATAGGATCGACCCCACTGAAGTGCGACACATAACCTTTATTGTTGCTCTAGAAGTGTCGTAATTAGGTGGTAGAGCCTACCTTTACATGGATTCCCTAGGTAGATCCTTGCTGCATTTTGGTGTCCATGTTGTCAGTAATGACTTTAGGCTTGGGAGTCCTTTTTATTACTATAATTATTATGAGATAACGCCTCATTCTTTTGATTTACCATCATTCTAGGCCTTACCCTCAGGACTCCCTAATGAGCAGGCTTTGTTGTCTTTCAAGCTCGCTTTGAAATTTGAAAACAACATCCAACGAGACTATATTTATTCGTTTCGATCTCGTTTGGATTAATTGAGAAAAGTACCCCCCCTGTAGTCTTATTTAATCCCTTTTCAGACTCTCTAAACATGAACATATTGCTGAGCGATCTTGTTGTCCTTCATGCTCGCCAAACTCAAATTTGAATGCACATCTGTCCGACGATAGTTTACCCCTTTTTCGGTTTGGATGGCTAATTTTATGAATAAAGGTATGCTCTAGGAACTTCGGTTCACTAGAAGAGTATTCTCAAGCGTAAGTTTAACCCTTTTTCGGGCCCGACGAACTAAATCTTCGAAAAAGGAATATTCTCCTTGGTTTTGGTTTATCACCTTTTTCGGGCTTTGGAGATTATTTACGAAAAATGAACCCCCCTAAAGTCCATAGTTAATATCTTTTCAGACTCCCTAAAATTGAAAAGATTGCTAAGTGACCTTGTTCCTTCACACTCATTAAATTGGTCCAGAAGAACATCTACTGGCATGCGTTTAACCATTTTTTTAGCCTGTAGATTATAATGGAAAAAGGTATACCTCAGGAGATTCGTCTCATCGAGAGAGTTCTCCTTAGTTAATTTTATACTTTTTCAGGATAAGGAGACTAAACTCAAAAAAGGATGTGAGTCCATAGTTAAGCTCTTTTCAGACTCTTTAAAATTGAAATGTTTCTGAGTGATCTTGTCTTTGTCACACTGGTTAAAATGGTTTTGAATAGACGTCTTTTTGGTGCAAGTTTAACCCTTTTTCGAACCGACTAGACTATCTCCAAAAAATGCACTCCCTGGAGTCTTCTTTTGTGTTTTCTCAGATTCTCTAAGCATGAAAAAATACCGAGCTTACCTTATTTGGGCTCATAAAAATTACATCGAAGGGGTCTCACTGTGTCATATGTAATCGCATGGAGAATCTCATCTTTGTGTCTTTGTCCTAATGTTGGCTCCATGTTTCTTTCGACTGAACCTTTGAATCATTCCTTATACACAAGCCTTTCAACATTTCTTTCCTCTGCAACCTAACACCTTGACCCATGGAGGAATATTCCCCGAGTGTCCTTATCCTGCACATGTCTCCTTTCCTCGAGCATTATTATGTTCCATGTGCTTGGAACCAGTTTGATTGTTGCGACACTCGTTCTTCCTTTGTAACGCATCATTCTTTTATTCCTTTTCAAGCTCTTTAAAAATTGAAAAAGACAAAAAAAAATCAAATATTCCAAAAAGAGGGGACGAGAAATATAGATTCTTTTTTCGGCAGCAAAGAGAGTCGCCCTCAGAAAAAACACATCCTTTCATTTTTTCGTCAAGCATTGGGATCTAGTATGACCTTATGAATTTGTTCTCGCTACATAGAGCTGTGTCCTCCTCCATTTGGTTACTCTTCCAAACATATGGAGAATTTGCATTGCCTCCAACATCACAAACTTATGTCAATGTCATGTTGCCTGAGTCTAATCATCTTTCGTGTTTTTGTCCAAGGGAATTTTTACCCAACTTGAGTCGGCCTTTCTGCAGTTTATCTCTTGAACTTCATGAGTTGGCCATCCCGAGAGTCCAGTCAAGTCCCGATTCGAAATCGACAAAGTTCTCTGCCTGATCATCGAGATCCTCCTATATTTTCCTGACGGATTGTCAAAGACCTCAGGGTAGTGATTTATACACTCCCATTTTACTCCTACTTGAGTTTTTAAAATCTTGAAGTTGTTGCTTGAGCTATGAAGACCTCATCTCCAGCCGCATGTGTCACTAGCTTCTTGAAGATGCATATTGTACTTGCATATCTTCGATTGATTATGTTGTGTATTGCTCGCGTCTATACTTTATATAGTTATATGAGATGGATCTGCAGTGTATTTGATTGGTGGCCATGATTTACTTCATCCCGAGCATGGGTATGCCCACCTCAGAGAGAAAATTTTTGTTTTGTAGATGACACCTCCTGAACTTTGGTCACAGGCTCAATCGATTTTGTACATTGGTGAATATGTTGTAAAATATTTCGGCCATCAGTTACTCTTCTGAACTCACACATTAGGGAGAATCTGTTATATCCCTAAAATTACCTACTCATGCATACATGGCATTGGCCCTCTTACTTGCATAACTTTCCAAATCATTGTTGAGGAGCTATACTTAAAAAACCAATTTTTAGAGAATGTACATTCCCTACACCACTACATCCCACATACATACGCTTTCTGCATGCTAGAAAACACGTGTACATACGCTTGTTGCACACTAAACAACCCGTGTATGGTTGCAAAAGTTGCAAAAATTAAAAAGTTGTAAGGATTTCTGTGAAATTCACGAGCTATTGAAGGTTTCCCAACCAATTCACTTGCTATATCTCGTCCCCCAACTGAATAACCATCCTTTTTTCATATAAAAGAAGGTGTTTGGGTCTCATTTCACTAACAAGCACTATAACAGTGAAACTCTGCCCATTTTCCATCTCCCTTCCTTGCCCAAGCATTTTCAAGCTTTTGTGAGTTGCTTCCTCAACATTCCCTTTCAACCCCTTTTGTTCTATCCAAACCATTCCCTTTCATTGAGGAGATAAGAATATTGTGCGAAGAGGCATATTGAAGGTGTACTTGGACAATTATAAAGAGGATCCCAGACCAGGTTCACAGAATGGTGGACGACAAGGATTGTAAGTTTCAGTCTTTGTTGAACGAATAAAAGAATCTCTTTTCCATGTCCCAAATCATGATGTTTTATGTCTTCTCTTTGATTTACATATAACATTTGATATCCAACCCTAATTTATGAATAGGAATAACATACTTGTAGCCCTTGTTTTGTTATCTTTGGATGCAGGTTAGCTTTGGGAGGAGGCTTGCAGTCTTTGGAGCTACAGAGCTTGAGAAGATCATCACCAGACGTGGGATAAAAGGTACAGTTATCGATATTATCTCCTATTGCTTTCTTTTCATTTAATTTGGTATGTTTGGGGTCAAGTAGAAACTAGATTGAATTTTAGAGGGTCATTCGCTCTGTTTATATCTTAAACCCTGGTATAGTTAAAGGGGGGATTTTCCCACTAGCAATATAGGCGAATATATTTTATAACATATATTAAATAACATATATGGGTGAAATCATGAAGATGGGTTACACTTTTGCTTGTTTTATGAGAAAAAAAACTATATTTTCACAAGTTATTCAACTTCCGACATACAAAAGTATTTTTTTTTATTTAGAATTTCACTTTACAGTAAAAACAAAATTTGTGAAGAGTTGTGTCAGCTTTCCAATGACTATTTTTTAATTTTTTTTATCACGATTTGATATGTCAATTTGACAATTGTTTAACAGTATGTTCCTTAAACATGAAATGAATGATAATGAGTTACTTATTTCTACAACAATGTATCTATTATTAAACTTATGTTTTTAAGAAACGAAATATACTGCAACAATCTACGGAGACTCTATTTTATTATGACTATCATTTTGAATTTAACGGATGAATATTATAATTTCTAGATTTTTTTGAAGTTGACCAAGCTGAAAACGTCGCAGATTTTAAACACATGTTTTACTACACGTTGTATCTATCTTAATTTTTACTTAAAACTAAAATCTAAATATACCCTTTTGAAAAGAACAGTTTAAGGATTATGAATATATTTTTTTCCGAATTTTTCACAGTATATTTTTAGATATACCGATATTTCATTTCACCGAATCATAATGTTTGCTGGAAATATTGTGTAGTGACTTTTTAAAAAATTTAAATAAAATTAGATAAAAATAAAGAAAATGAATTTTTTTTTATAAGAATTGAAAGTAGATTCAATTTTGGAAATGATGGTGTCATTTTCGAAACCAAATTCTCAGTGTTTGCAGGAGTCCACAACCTCCGAAGTTTAGTTAAGATTGGGGCAATTCTCTGGTTTTAGTTTTCAGTTCCAATTTCCTTTTTTCGGCCGAAAGACTAAAATCTAATGCAAACCGTCAAAACTGAACGGTTTCCAAGTCTTTCGGCCAAAAAAAAATTATTTCGACCCAAAGACTGTCGAACGAATCCCGTCCATTGGAAAAAATGAAACGACACTTCGTATCATTTTCTTTCGTGCCAAATTGTATAAATAATCTTTCGGCCGAACACATTTAACACAATCCATCGAATGAACAGAGAGATATAAGCTCGAGGATAGGGATTTCAAAGCATTTTTATTACTGATTGCAGCGGTATTCTTTTCTTTCTTTATTTCTTCCCTCTGTTCCATAGGCTTAATCGGAGGATCGATATCGATACATGGTGGTTTTTTAGAGCACTTAAACAAAGTTTTGAATCATCTTTTTGGTTTTTGTTGAATAAGGTAAATGATGTTTGTTCAAGTTTTTATTGGAATAACAATTTATATGTTGAAAGATAAATGTTGAGCATTTTTTCAAGGTGAAGTCTTTGTTGAACATATCTTTTACAGATAACTATAAAATTCATGGAAAACAAAAGTTTGCGCAAGACAAAATAACATCGCACTCGAGATGATACTCACCAAATCGAACAAAGGAAAGAGCTTTATCGGAGAAAGAAACAAGAACGTGCAAATATTGAAGAAATAAACGATGATAATGTCAATAGAGATTTTCGACAAGAAGAATTTTCAACCATGTATGCATACACATATGATGATCGAACACACGACACACATTGAGACTGTATTCAGAAAGTACAAAATTCAAAGTATAGAATTCAAATTAAAAATATTGTAAATAATATAATTGATTGTAATTACAATTTGATGTTTTTCAAAAAACATAAATAGATTTGTCTCATAA
>ML802060.1:151960-167606 GCA_009831015.1 Picea engelmannii
CATTGAAAAAGACCACCAAAGTGGGAGACTGGTTACTTTTTCAGCAGTTTACTACACAAGTAGGTCACTCATGTCTTACACAGAGATGTGACCAAGACTCATGACAATATGTACGACATGTGAAGCATAGAGGGAGATTTACTGACCCATTATCATTAGGTCTCACTAAATGGTTTCAAGATGTGTTTTGTCAATCTAGTCCAAATATAAATGACTCTTGGCAATGAATATTTATTTCTCTTGTTATAACATGAAGAACACGGAAAAATGCAAAACTTGCATGAATTACATAATCATGTTAGTCATTGAATTTTTGAATCGGTTATCGGTTGATTTTGTTATGGAAAACAACTTACACCAACAACTATAACTATTGAAGCACATGGCTCTCTAATTTGAAAAAGTTCCCAAGGAAAAAATTTAAATTAGGAAATATTTAGTAAAAATCAGTGGTTTTTGTTATAGTAAAAGACTTACACCAACCACTATAACTATTGAAGCAACACATGGCTCTCGAATTTGCGAAGATTCCCAAGGCAAAAAAATTGAATTAAGTAAGATTGAATAAAAATCAAAGAAAATACCACACTTGTTATAGATTATTTTTGTTATGGAAAAAAAATTAGAGCAACCACTATAACCATGGAAGCACATGGCTCTCTAATTTGAGAAAATTCCTATGACAACAAATTAAATTAGGAAATATTTAATAAAAATAAAAGAAAGGACCACACTTACTATTGATTGTTTTTGTTATGGACAAGAAAATACAACAACCACTATAACAATTGAAGAAAATGACTCTCTAATTTGAAAAAATCCCCAAGGAAAAACATTAAATTATGAAATATTTAATAAAAATAAAGGAAAGGATTTGAAGCACATGGCTCTCTGATTTGAACAAATCCCCCCACAAAAAATTAAATTAGGAAAGATTTAATAAAAATAAGAAAAAGGATTCGAGGATGAGTTGGTTAGACTTGATTTATGTGATCACATTTTATATTTGAGATCTAGTTAAATTGTAAAACTAGGCAATCTTAAGTACAATAGCCAACTTTCCTTTCAAGAGTTCAAAGCCCCATATACATGCATTAGTGAGTTCTTGAAGAATTAACAATGGAGGGAATTTTCCTGCTAGGTTCCCAACCCAACCCAACTCTTTGTTTTTTAGAACAAAATGGAAAATTGCAACTTTAATGAAATTAATTTGTACGATCAACTCTAGTTTGTTTTCTCGAGTACCTGGAAATGATCTGTCCACGAATTGCTTTAGAAAACTCAATTAATTTCCCGTTAATAGTTTCTCTGGTTTGGCTAACATTTTGGTTGATAAATTGTACTGGAGAAATTGTGGTATTCAAGCAGGTTGTTCTGGGTGAAGTGAAAGGTCATCTACAAGTTATCACTCTTAATAACCCACGTAAACTGAATATCATCAGCAGGAAAGTGGTAAACTAATCGACCATCTCTTTTCTTCTCTGATCCATGGTTAAGGCATTAGGCCAAGCACATGTTTTCCTAAATTGGTTTGACAATTCCTCTAATATGATATTCAGGCAATCCGATTAGCTGAGCTCTATGAAAAATGGGAAAATGAGAATGATGCAAAGATGATGATAATTAAGGTAAAATTATCCACTCTATTTGATTGCAATGTTTTCTTGTCAACTTTTAAATACTGTACCACTTTCAAACCTTTGTTTACATCTCTGTGGATTTCATTCAGGGAGTCGGGCGATCATTTTCTGTTGGGGGAGACTTGCAGGCATTGTATTATGGGAAGGCAGGTTGGTGTCCAATATTTTCGAACATTGACATCTTTACTTCTTGGGCTAGTTTCTGAAGAGTTCACTGTTAGATGGCATGCTTAAGTAACAATAGATGTTCATTGATTTCTCATTCTGCTCATTTTCTTAATTTCTTATTCAGGTAACAGTAACAGTAACAGTAACAATATTATTTTCTTATTCATTTTTCTGCCAAAACATCTACATGTGTTAGATGCACGTGAAACATAAATATCACTGAGATTGTTCTTAGAAGATATTCAAACTGTTTTATTTTTGTGTATGTATACATTATGTTATGAATAATAATCCATCAACTTTTTTGTAGACAAACATATTGTTGGTTTTACTATCACCTATTGGCTTTACTATTACATCCATACATACCACGCCCACAGATTGGCCATAGGGCTGGCCACCCGCGGCCAAGTCACAGTCCGATAGGGGCCAAAATAATATAAAAACTACAAATTGAAAATGGAAATTAAAATTCAACCATACATTTTAAAAATTATTACTAAAAATATATTCTAAAATTTAGAAAATTACCTACTGTTCAGCACATCCACGCTCACAAACGCAACCACTACCCCTACGCTCACAGACGACCTGCGCTCACGAACTTGACCTGCGCTCACAGACGACCTCACGACCTTTGCTCTCACGAAACGACAACAAATTTTGTAAAATGTTTCAACATTGATGTGTGGTTGATATATAAACAATCTTTTGTCCGAAAGATTGTTTGGCCGAACTATCTTTCGACCGAAAAATAGTTCGGCCGAACAATAGTTCGGCCGAACAATTGTTCGGTCGAAAGAGGATTGCTGGAAAGAAAATATTCAGCCGACTAAATTTTTACATGCAAATCGAGGGTGTGGTTATTACACTGTTCGATTTGACATTTCATTTTTCGGCCGAAAAATAGTTCGGCCGAAAACAATATCTTTCGGCCGAAAAATAATATTAGTTCGGCTGAAAAAAGGTTTTTCAGAATTTTGTAGACCTGATTGTCACGAAAGTATAACCCACCTCTGTGATTTCACCCATATGTTAATACTTGTATATTATACCTTATATTAACACATATGTATCAATATATTTCAAACTAAAAGTAAATCCATATGATGCACTCACTCAAATTTGCATCCTAAAACCCCTTCTGTGTGTGTTGAGATCCTTCGAACTAGAAAATGATAGAGCCACCAAGCCCATACAAAATAATTATCCCCAATCCATTGAATTTCTATCGATACAAAGGTACCCACCCCACCCTAAGGATGCAACAAAGGTTACCCAACACAAGCCATAATAGATTGAACATGATATTAGAGGAAAATAACATCTATAAAGGATCCAAAATATTTTCATATCTTGAAAAATGCCACCCAAATAGGTAATTCCCATATATGGTGATAACGTAATTATTTTCTCATTGCATTGGGTTCATTCATTCCTCATTGAACTCAATTAGTTTTAATTGCAAGATGCTTGATAGGTTGAACCACCAACTTTAACCCATGATCTTAGAGTTTCAATACTCTGTCAGCAACAAATGTTCAAGCTGCTAATATAGCCTCAGATCAACATGAACATGTGTTCGTATTTCCTTTTCTTACAGTGATGGATTGCACTCTATCCTAGATAGCTCTACATGGAAATACCATTGTTCACAAATATACCTCTACTCGTGGAAGTATCAATGAGAAATACCGATGAGATTTGTCGCAGATCACCTTGTACATGGAAATCAGTAACAAGATCGATGTGTCACATATCCTTAAGGGGTGATTTCACTGCTCCAAATTGTGACTATCCATTTCTACGAAGAAAAATGATCAAGAAATATTTTTAATAGAGTTTTAGAACTTGGTTGGAATTTACTGTGCGCGGTATTCTTGTGAATGCATATTTTAGAATCTCCAAGCGACAAGATATTGAATGAAGTCAAAGGCATACATGAACAAATTAACACAAACAAAACTAGAGATCTCAATTAACAAATATAAAAATTACACTAGTTATTTTGGTCACTTAGACCTTAAACGTACAACACACAAATCACTCCACACAGTTCTCTATCACACAACTCTTTGTTTGACCTTTGTCTCTCCTTCTCACACACTTTTCTCTATTCTAACTCTTACAAAACATCCAATGCATCTTGAGCCCTCAAATAGATCATGAATCAAACAAATCTCGAGCTATCTCAACAAATGTATAAACTAGAGATCTGTTCCTAAGGCTTAGCAATAGATTAACACCTGTCACAACAAATCAACACCTAGCAAACAAACTCAACATAAATTTCTTCTAGAGACATTTCATAATTATTACAATTTAATAATAAATTAGGGAATCAACTCCATTGGTAAATGGTTATTGACCCATGTGGTCAATTTTCAATTTTACTATTAGATGCTCCTGCATTAGACTACCAGGGAAGAAAATAATTGTTCATCAGGTCTTCAAGGTCTACTCCATACTTGGAAATTTCTGCTATTGTCATCCAAGTAGCATCCTCCACTTGTTGACCTTTCCATTTGACCAAGTACTAGAAATAATCTTTGCCTTTGGTTTTCTTGAGTACCTTCTTATCCAATACTACCACGATTTCCTTTTGCACTCCTTTGGGTAGTTGTTTCTTCCATCCTACAGTATGATATTCATCACTTACAAGTTCATCTCTTAAAACATCCTCTGTTTTCTTGAAGTACTATTTCATATGCATTATAAAAAAAAATCCGTAAAATTTCCAATCTTTTTAAGCTTTAATTTGTTATAAGTCCCTACCAGAAACCTTTATTTTCTCAAATATGTCATGACCAAGTCACCAACCTCAAAATTCACTGGTATTCTCTTCATATATTCTCTATGCTTGTACTTGTGGCTACTCTCTTGTAATTTTTATTTGACCCTTTCCTGCAACTCTTGCATACTCATTGCAAAATCCTCACCATCAACACTTCTTAATTCATGTTTTCCCAAATTCCTTAACTCATACACTCCCCTAGGATGCATTCCATACAAAATATGGAATGGGATCATCCTTGTGATTCTATTTGGTGAGTCATTATATGCAAACTCAGCTTGACCAAGCATCTGATCCCATTGCTTAGGGTTTTCATTCACAAGGCTTCACAACATATTTCCCAAACTTCTATTTACTACCTATGTTTGTCCATCAGCTTTTGGATGGTAGGTTGAGATAAAATTGAGATTAGTACCAAGCTTCTTCCATAAGTTTATCCAAAAGTGTCCCACAAGTCTACTGTCTCTGTCATAAACTATACTTTTGGGTAAACCATGCAACCTAACAACCTGTAACACCCCATATTTCGATCTTATACAATTAGAAATTTGATTTTACCGATCTTAGTAATCCATTGCTTAGTAACTATTTGGACTTAGTTAGACTGATATAAACATTTGAGATGTGTATATATGGACCTATTTATGTGGTACATAAGGTTGTTTTGTTGTTATATGTTCATAATGATGATAGTTATGAGAATTGTACAAACATGCAAATTTAAATGTGGAATTTTAGTACATGGGTACCAGTTCGAGTTATGTTGTGAATGTATAATTGATGCAATACATGATAAAAATAAACACAAATTTCTTAATTGAACGTCAATACACATATGAATTCACATATGAAATTGTGATGTATATGCATGAATATGAGTTATTGGTGAAATAACCTACAGGTTGATGAGCTATGTGATAGCTAAATGACTGTAGTGTCCAGGTAACTTGGATGTCGTAGACATCGAGAAGATAGTAAATTCTATAAGTTGTACTTTTAATTTAATTTATGATTCAAAATATTTTTATAATCTGTGGTGATTGTGGTTTTGACAGGACACACAAATTTCCCAGACTGGTTGTTTCATGACGTGACTCTAAGAAAAATAGTTGCACAATAGGGATTGATGTAGGGTGTTGACTCTAGTTCTATAAGGAGGGGTGGAGGTATTGCCCACCATTTATCCTCTGAAACCTAGAGTCATGGCAGGGTTGTGTGAAGTCACGCTCCCCTAGACGTGTGATGGCGACTGCTAGTTGCCTATTGGGAAAGCTTGGTCGAGATGTATGACACTTCCTCTTACGGGTTCTATATGGAGTTAGGTCAATATAGTTAACGCTCTAGCTTAGTCCAATAGAGGAAAGGATAGGATGGAAGATGGAAGTAGGTTAGGAAGGAAGGGTTTTTCGATGTAAGTTGAGAACATTGATTGAGGATTTGAGATGCCACTATTGTTTATTCACTTGGTTCCTACCATGTTTAAAACCATGTTTTGATTTCCTATTGATATTTTAAGTGTGATAATGAGTTATTGATGAATTGGTGTAATTTTGTTCGTTAAGATTATTAAATGACGCATTACTTGATCTGTTGTCCTACACGTCTTGGTGTGATCATATAGGAACTATGCACTAGAGACAATGGTTGTTTATCGTTAGTACATGCATGAGATATGTGTCTGCTAACTATGCACACATACCCTACATATGTACACTAGTACAATTAATTTATTGTATTAATTATTAAAGTAGATTATTAACTATTTAATTGAATGTTTATTGATTATGTAAATTATATTGCATACAAAATATCTAGAAGCATTAAATATCTTCTTTGACTTTGATTGATGGTTGGTATGATGAATTAAATGAACATGGTGGGTTGTCATGTATATTTTGGGGAAAATTGTCAAATTGCATTTATTAGCTAGCATGAGAATAAATACTTTTCATTTTATATATTGTTGTTTAATGCAAGTTATTTATATTTTAGTTTTATTTTAATCTTTTCCCAAAAATCTAGATAAGGGAGGTTGATGGATAATAATAAGGACGATTGAGGAGACTTGGGGAAGAGTGTATGGAAACTTGATAAATATGGATAATAAGTGGTGAGGAAAGGTAGGGGGGGAGGTTTGAGCATGATGAGAGGTTGTGAAATCTTTGGAAGATATATTTCTTATGATGTTTTTTTTTAGCATTTGTGCTTTGTTGTTCTTGGAGTCATGGACATGGAGGGCCAAGAAACCAAAAGGTTTCTTGGAGCTAGGAAGTCATCTAGGCTCTTAGTTGGCTGGAAGGATTCTATTGTTTCACTCTGGGCAAACGAGAAAACAATGGTTGGAAGCATATTCCTACTACTAGCAAAGCTACATTTCAATTGATGAGCTTCAATAGACCATGGAGGAGGTATTTTCATTGGTATTGTGTTGTACTTTTGTTTTAAGTTTTGAATCTTAGAGTTAACATATTACTTAATTCATCATGTTATTTACAGTTATCATTGAGCAAATGTAAAAGAGTTGTGGAAACGAAAATCAATGAAATTATGTTAAATAAAAGTTGTTAATGCATATGTATTTAATGAGTGATTAAATACCTAACATCCTAGATAGGTGTTACATTTGGTATCAGAGTTGAGGCTCAAAATCTAGGGCCAAAAGGGCCATCATATTTGCATGGAATACTATAAATAAATAGTAAAGTAATTATAAACTAATATAAATAAGCCTATATTAAACCCAAAATACAAGAAAACAAACAACTCAATCCACCCTTAAGTTTACAATCCAAATGATAGGAAAGGGTCGAATCCCCCAAGCTCCACAATCTCCTTTGTTCTTTGTTTCTTATTCTCTCTAATTTTTATCCCCTATTTTACTTCTTGTCTTGTTTTTATGGTTATAAAATATTATTTTCTAATTTAACAAACCAATTTTGTAGTTCCAACCGCATGCGTCACTAGCTTCTTGAAGATGCATATTGTACTTGCATATCTTCGATTGATTCTGTTGTGTATTGCTCGCAGATACACTTTATATAGTTATATGAGATGGATCTGCAGTGTATTTGATTGGAAGCCATGATTTACTTCATCCCGAGCATGGGTATGCCCGCCTTAGAGAGACAATTGTTGTTTTGCAGATGGCACCTCTCGAACTCTGGTCACCGGCTCAATCGATTTTGTACATTGGTGAAGATGTTGTAATGTATTCCGGCCATCAATTGCTCTTCTGACCTCACACATTAGGGAGCATCCGTTATAGCCTTAAAATTCCCTACTCATGCATACATGGCATTGGCCCTCTTACTTGCATAATTTTCCAAATCATTGTTGAGGAGCTATACTTAAAAAACCATTTTTTAGAGAATGTACGTGCCCTGCACCACTACATCCCACGTACATACGCTTGTTGCATGCTAGAAAACATACGTACATACGCTTGTTGCACACTAAAGAACCCGTGTATGGTTGCAAAAGTTGCAAAAATTAAAAAGTTGTAAGGATTTCGGTGAAATTCACGGGCTATTGAAGGTTTCCCAACCATTTCACTTGCTATAGCTCGTCCCCCAACCGAATAACCATCCTTTTGTCATATAAAAGAAGGTGTTTGGGTCTCATTTCACTAACAAGCACTATAACAATGAAACTCTACCCATTTTCCATCTCCCTTCCTTGCCCAAGCATTTTCAAGCTTTTGTGAGTTACTTCCTCAACATTCCCTTTCAACCCCTTTTGTTCTATCCAAACCATTCCCTTTCATTGAGGAGATAAGAATATTGTGAGAAGAGACATATTGAAGGTGTAATTGGAGAATTATAAAGAGGATCCCGAACCAGGTTCGCAGAACGATGGCCGACAAGGATTGTAAGTTTCAGTCTTTGTTGAATGAATAAAAGAATCTCTTTTCCATGTCCCAAATCATGATGTTTTATGTCTTCTCTTTGATTTACATATAACATTTGATATCTAACCCTAATTTGTGTATAGGAATAGCATACTTGTAGCCCTTGTTTTGTTATCTTTGGATGCAGGTCAACTTTGGGAGGAGGCTTGTAGTCTTTGGAGCTCCAGAGCTTGAGAAGATCATCACTAGACGTGGGATAAAAGGTACAGTTATCGATATTATCTCCTATTGCTTTATTTTCATTTAATTTGGTATGTTTGGGGTCAAGTAGAAACTAGATTGAATTTTAGACGGTCATTCGCTCTGTCTATATCTTAAACCCTGGTATAGTTAAAGGGGGGATTTTCCCACTAGCAATATAGGCGAATATATTTTATAACATATATTAAATAACATATATGTTAATACTTGTATATTATACCTTATATTAACACATATGTATCAATATATTTCAAACTAAAAGTAAACCCCTATGATGCACTCACTCAAATTTGCATCCTAAAACCCCTTATGTGTGTGTTGAGATCATTCGAACTAGAAAATGATAGAGCCACCAAGCCCATACAAAATAATTATCCCCAATCCACTGAATTTCTACTGATACAAAGGTATCCACCCCACCCTAAGGATGCAACAAAGGTTACCCAACACAAGCCATAATAGATTGAACATTATATTAGAGGAGCATAACATCTATAAAGGATCCAAAATATTTTCATATCTTGAAAAATGCCACCTAAATAGGTAATTCCCATATATGGTGATAAGGTAAATCCTTTCTCATTGCATTGGGTTCATTCACTCCTCATTGAACTCAATTAGTTTTAATTGCAAGCTGCTTGATAGGTTGAACCACCAACTTTAACCTATGATCTTAGATTTTCAATACTCTATCAGCAACAAACGTTCAAGTTGCTAATCTAACCTTAGATCAACATGAACATGTGTTCGTATTTCCTTTTCTTACAGTGATGGATTGCGCTCTATCCTAGATAACTCTACATGGAAATACCATTGTGCACAGATATACCTCTGCTCGTGGAAGTATCAATGAGAAATACCGACGAGATTTGTTGCAGATCACCTTGTGCATGGAAATCAGTAACAAGATCGATGTGTCGCATATCCTTAAGGGGTGATTTCACTGCTCCAAATTGTGACTATCCATTTATACGAAGACAAATGATCAAGAAATATTTTTAATAGAGTTTTAGAACTTGGTTGGAATTTACTGTGCGCAGTATTCCTATGAATGCATATTTTAGAATCTCCAAGCAACAAGATATTGAATGAAGTCAAAGGCATACACGAAAAAATTAACACAAACAAAACTAGAGATCTCAATTAACACATATCGAAATTACACTAGTTATTTTGGTCACTCGGACCTTAAACGTACAACACACAAATCACTCCACACAGTTCTTTGTCACACGACTCTCTGTTTGACCTTTGTCTCTCCTTCTCGCACACTTTTCTCTCTTCTAACTCTTACAAAACATACAATGCATCTTGAGCCCTCAAATAGATCACGAATCAAACAAATCTCGAGTTATCTCAACAAATGTCTAAACTAGAGATATGTTCCTAAGGCTTAGCAATAGATTAACACCTATCACAACAACCCAACACCTAGCAAACAAACTCAACATAAATTTCTTCTAGCAACATTTCAGAATTATTACAATTTAATAATAAATTAGGGAACCAACTTCCTTGGTAAATGGTTATTGATCCATGTGGTCAATTTTCAATTTTACTATTAGATTCTCCTGCATTAGACTACTAGGGAAGAAAATAATTGTTCATCAGGTCTTCAAGGTCTACTCCATACTTGGAAATTTCTGCTATTGTCAGCCAAGTAGCATCCTCCACTGGTTGACCTTTCCATTTAACCAAGTACTAGAAATAATCTTTGCCTTTGGTTTTCTTGAGTACCTTCTTATCCAATACTACCTCGATTTCCTTTTGCACTCCTTTGGGTAGTTGTTTCTTCCATCCTACAGTATGATATTCATCACTTACAGGTTCATCTCTTAAAACATCCTCTGTTTCCTTGAAGTTCTAAATTTTCCTTAAATTTTTCAATCTTTTTAAGCTTTAATTTGTTATAAGTCCCTACCAGAAACCTTTCTTTTCTCAAATATGTCATGACCAAGTCACCAACCTCAAAATTCACTAGTATTCTCTTCATATATTCTCTATGCTTGTACTTGTGGCTACTCTCTTGCAATTTTTATTTGACCCTTTCCTGCAACTCTTGCATACTCATTGCAAAATCCTCACCATCAACACTTCTTAATTCATGTTTTCCCAAATTCCTTAACTCATACACTCCCCTAGGATGCATTCCATACAAAATATGGAATGGAATCATCCTTGTGATTCTATTTGGTGAGTCATTATATGCAAACTCAGCTTGACCAAGCATCTGATCCCATTGCTTAGGGTTTTCATTCACAAGGCTTCACAACATATTTCCCAAACTTCTATTTACTACCTATGGTTGTCCATTAGTTTGTGGATGGTAGGTTGAGATAAAACTGAGATTAGTACCAAGCTTCTTCCATAAGGTTATCCAAAAGTGTCCCACAAATCTACTGTCTCTATCATAAACTATACTTTTGGGTAAACCATGCAACCTAACAACCTGTAACACCCCATATTTCGATCTTATACAATTAGAAATTTGATTTTACTGATCTTAGTAATCCATTGCTTAGTAACTATTTTGACTTAGTTAGACTGATATAAACATTTAAGATGTGTATATATGGACCTATTTATGTGGTACATCAGGTTGTTTTGTTGTTATATGTTCATAATGATGATAGTTATGAGAATTGTACAAACATGCAAATTTAAATTTGGAATTTTGGTACATGGGTACCTATTCGAGTTATGTTGTGAATGTATAATTGATGCAATACATGATAAAAATAAACATACATTTATTAATTGAACGTCAATACAGATATGAATTCACATATGAAATTGTGATGTATATGCATGAATATGAGTTATTGGTGAAATAACCTACATGTTGATGAGCTATGTGATAGCTAAATGATTGTAGTGTCCAGGTAACTTGGATGTTGTAGACATCGAGAAGATAGTAAATGCTATAAGTTGTACTTGTTATTTAATTTATGATTCAAAATATTTTTATAATCTGTGGTGAGTGTGGTTTTGACAGGACACACAACTTTCTCAGAGTGGTTGTTTGATGATGTGACTCTAAGAACAATAGTTTCACAATAGGGGTTGATGTAGGGTGTTGACTCTAGTTCTATAAGGAGGGGTGGTGGTATTTCCCACCATTTATCCTCTGAAACCTAGAGTCATGGCAGGGTTGTGTGAAGTCACGCTCCCCTAGACGTGTGATGGCGACTGCTAGTTTCCTATTGGGGAAGCTTGGTCGAGATGTATGACACTTCCTCTTATGGGTTCTATCTGGAGTTAGGTCAATATAGTTGACGCTCCAGCTTAATCCAACAGAGGAAAGGATAGGATGGAAGATGGAAGTAGGTTAGGAAGGAAGGGTTTTTTGTTGTTAGTTGAGAATATTGATTGGGGATTTGAGATGCCACTATTGTTTACTCACTTGGTTCCTACCATGTTTAAAACCATGTTTTGATTTCCTATTGATATTTCAAGTGTGATAATGAGTGATTGATGAATTGGTGTAATTTTGTTCGTTAAGATTATTAAATGATGCATTACTTGATCTGTTGTCCTACATGTGTTGGTGTGATCATATAAGAATTATGCACTAGAGACAATGGTTGTTTATCGTTAGTACATGCATTAGATATGTGTCCGCTAACTACGCACACATACCCTACACATGTACACTAGTACAATTAATTTATTGTATTAATTATTAAAGTAGATTATTAACTATTTAATTGAATGTTTATTGATTATGTAAATTATATTGCATACAAAATATCTAGAAGCATTAAATACCTTCTTTGACTTTGATTGATGGTTGGTATGATGAATTAAATGAGCATGGTGGGTTGTCATGTATTTTTTGGGGAAAATTGTCAAATTGCATTTATTATCTAGCATGAGAAGAAATATTTTTCATTTTATATATTGTCTTTTAATGCAAGTTATTTATATTTTAGTTTTATTTTAATCTTTTTTCCAAAAATCTAGATAAGGGAGGTTGATGGATAATAATGAGGATGGTTGAGGAGACTTGGGGAAGGGTGTATGGAAACTTGATAAATAGGGAAAATAAGTGGTGTTGAAAGGTGGGGGGGGTGAGGTTTGAGCATGATGAGAGGTTGTGAAATCTTTGGAAGATATATTTCTTATGATGGTTTTTTTTAGCATTTGTGCTTTGTTGTTCTTGGAGTCACGGACATGGAGGGCCAAGAAACCAAAAGGTTTCTTGGAGCTAGGAAGTCATCTAGGCTCCTAGTTGGCTGGGAGGATTCTATTGTTTCACTCTGGGCAAGAGGGAAAACAATGGTTGGAAGCATATTCTTACTACTAGCAAAGCTACATTGCAATTGATAAGCTTCAATAGACCATGGAGGAGGTATTTTCATTGGTATTTTGTTGTACTTTTGTTTTAAGTTTTGAATCTTAGAGTTAACATATTACTTAATTCATCATGTTATTTACAGTTATCATTGAGCAAATGTAAAAGAGTTGTGAAAACGAAAATCAATGAAATTATGTTAAATAAAAGTTGTTAATGCATATGTATTTAATGAGTGATTAATTACCTAACATCCTAGATAGGTGTTACATTTGGTATCGGAGTTTAGGCTCAAAATCTAGGGCCAAAAGGGCCATCACATTTACATGGAATACTATAAATAAATAGTAAAATAATTATAAACTAATATAGATAAGCCTATATTAAACCCAAAATACAAGAAAACAAACAACTCAATCCACCCTTAAGTTTACAATCCAAATGATAGGAAAGGGTCGAATCCCCCAAGCTCCATAATCTCCTTTGTTCTTTGTTTGTTATTCTCTCTAATTTTTATCCCCTATTTTACTTCTTGTCTTGTTTTTATGGTTATAAAATATTATTTTCTAATTTAACAAACCAATTTTGTAGTTCCAATCTCTCCCCAAAAAATGATACAAATAGTTTCAAATCTCATTATCTCATACAACTTACTTTGAAAGGGGAAGTTGGCAACATAAATATCTATTAAAAAAATTATAATAGAAGTAAATTGTTTGTTTGAAAACAAAGAAAACTATTTGCTAACATTCACTGATAAGCTAATATCATTTTTGTGCTAATATCATTCACTGATAAGCTAATATCATTTTTGTGCTAATATCAAACGTGAGAGGTGAGACAAACCACCTTTGCAGCTACTTTTGTTCTCTGTGTTTTACATGGTGATGATGAAGATGTTCCAAAACATATAGTTGTATAAACCTCACATTGCCTCCATGTTGGGAAGCTTCATTGGTGGCAGTGCTGGTCCATAACACAATCTTTTCTTGTCTAGCTCTCACACTTGCCACATCACCACAAATCTCATCGCCTTCATCAATTTTTTTCATCGACCTTGGCCAACATAGTGTGAATCCATAGTTGATCCAATCCATCCTTGCCACCTTGGGTGTTAGTGGCAGTCCACTTTCCTCCATTGGCACGTGGAAGGTCTTCCCACTTGGGCTCTATCCCCGCTTTAAAGCACTGGAAATATTCGTGGAGGGCAACTTGCTCGGCCAAAAAGCGTTGTTGTAAAACACACACTTGATTATATACTTGCAACACACTAGATTATATGGTTTCTCATGAAACTCAAGATGTAGATGCAAAAATTTGTATGAAATATCACGTCACAAAAAGGATATTAGCCTTCCATTTGGTTTTTGTTTTTAGATTGTCTTTCATTTGGTTTATGTTTTTGGATTTCCTTTTCTATAGTTTCCTCCCCTATTATCCAATGATTTTCAGCATATGATTAAATGTATCGGTGGAAGAAAGTCTTTATGACTATATTGTTCAAAGTCTTATGCAAAAGGAATAAAACAACATGCGATTATGGTGTAGTTTATTAGTAAAATATGAAGAGTACACATACTGAAAAGAAATATATCAACTATGTAAATATAAATAAATATCAAATAATGCTTACATAAATATCAAATAATGCTTGAGTGGTAAGGTGTATATATTTAAAATAAATTAAAAAGGGGGATAATCATAAATTAAAATTATACAAGTATAATAAGATATATATATTTTTGGGTACAATGTATATAACAAACATATAAGTAAATAATGTAAGGGAGTGAAATGGAAGGATAAATCAAAGTGGGACATATACAAAAGTATAATAGATGATAGTATAAAAAACAATGACACACAAGGATTATAAAAGTGAGTGAAGCAAGAAAGATTATAATGTAGAAATGATAAGTGCAGACTAAGTGCTGATTTTGGTAAAGAAGTGTACATCATTAAACTAATGTGATAGTAAATAAAGGTTATTTGATATGTTAAAGAAGGATAATGGAATGTGAGTAATAAAGGGGTGAGAGGGATGTGGTAGGATTAATAAAGATATGACATGATCATGTAAATGAGATGTAGTAAAAGAATAGTAACAAAAAGATGATATAATCAATTACAAAGAAAAGAAGAAGAAGTTAATGGTAATAACAAGCGAGGTATAATAAGGGTATAAATAGAATTAAAAATAAAAGACAAGGAGTAAGGAGATGGAGAAGGGGATGTTATAGGTAAATAGAAGAGGTAGCAAAAATGCATACTCGGTGCAACAAACTACAATGTCACTTAAGGGGAAATTTTCTCAAACACTAAAATGGAAATCTATTTATAAGTCTTATGATAAACAATGAGAATGTCCATCCCTCTACTAAACATCTTTCATATTACGAGGAAGGAACTTGAAAAGTGTTAGTGATGCACCCAGAAAGGGTCAGAGACCAAAGTTGGAAAATATCATGTGGGTATAGAGGATATAAATTTGAGATGTATGAAGTACAATTGCAAGAAAATAAGACCTTAAAGGAAAGTGATTGTAGAGCATGGAATGGAATCATTATAGTAAACTTATTCTTTATTTAGAAATTTTAATTAGCCTATGTGTCAACATGGTGTTCTTTAAGCATAAGTGTGTT
>ML802060.1:167782-198371 GCA_009831015.1 Picea engelmannii
GCTTACTAAATAGGGGTAGCTTTAATCAATATATTAATAGCCTCAACATGTTTTTAATTAGTGGAGGTCCAATGTGGCCATTATAGCATATGGCTTGTTATCATAGAAGACACATATATGTTGTATCGTGAATTTGTTTTCCTCATATTGAGAATGACCATAACTTCGGGACGGAGTTTCTTGCAGGGTGGGTGTATGTAACACCCCATATTTCGATCTTATACAATTAGAAATTTGATTTTACCGATCTTAGTAATCCATTGCTTAGTAACTATTTGGACTTAGTTAGACTGATATAAACATTTGAGATGTGTATATATGGACCTATTTATGTGGTACACAAGGTTGTTTTGTTGTTATATGTTCATAATGATGATAGTTATGAGAATTGTACAAACATGCAAATTTAAATGCGGAATTTTGGTACATGGGTACCAGTTCGAGTTATGTTGTGAATGTATAACTAATGCAATACATGATAAAAATAAGAATACATTTCTTAATTGAACGTCAATACATATATGAATTCACATATGAAATTGTGATATATATTCATGAATATGAGTTATTGGTGAAATAACCTACAGGTTGATGAGCTATGTGATAACTAAATGACTGTAGTGTTGAGGTAACTTGGATGTTGTAGACATCGAGAAGATAGTAAATGCTATAAGTTGTACTTGTTATTTAATTTATGATTCAAAATATTTCTATAATCTGTGGTGAGTGTGTTTTTGACAGGACACACAGTTTTTCTAGAGTGGTTGTTTGATGACGTGACTCTAAGAACATTAGTTTCACAATAGGGCTTGATGTAGGGTGTTGAATCTATTTCTATAAGGATGGGTGGAAGTATTGCTCACCGTTTATCCTACGAAACCTAGATTCGTGGCAGGGTTGTGTGAAGTCACGCTCCCCTAGATGTGTGATGGTGACTGCTAGTTTCCTGTTGGGGAAGCTTGGTCGAGATGCATAACACTTTCGCTTACGGGTTCTATCTGGATTTAGGTCAATATAGTTGATGCTCCAGCTTAGTCGAATAGAGGAAAGGATATGACAGAAGATGGAGGTAGGTTAGGAAGGAAGGGTGCTTCGATGTTAGTTGAGAACACTGATTGAGGATTAGAGATTCCACTATTGTTTACTCACTTGGTTCCTACCATGTTTAAAACCTTGTTTTGATTTCCTATTGATATTTTAAGTGTGATAATGAGTTATTGATGAATTAGTGTAATTTTGTTCGTTAAGATTATTAAATGATGAATTACTTGATCTGTTGTCCTACACATCTTGGCGTGATTGTAACCTCCCCAACCACCAACAGTGTCGTTCGATGCCACTACTCATACGCTTTACTTAGCTCTGATACCAATTTGTAACATCTACGACCATTCAACTGACTGAGTAACACTACCACGCGGAACATTCACATATAAATATATAACATGCATTTTAATCAAAATAAAACACATAACATAGATTTACTGCTACCATACAGATTCAAATGTAATAGACAATAATTCATATACGCAACAAAATACATGATAACATTCAAGCATCACAAAACATGCATAAAATACATAATTAAGTACATAAATGATACTTATCTTTTAGCTGGAGTAAATCCACCAACTACGTGCAGAACTTCCACGAACCTCCCTGCCTTAGACCACGCTACTCATCACGCTTAGCAGTGGGTCACCCCTGAGTTGGGACTAAGATCCACCCAGGGCAAGGGAATCCTAGACTAGGCTGAGGTTACAGGAAAATTGCACAGTGCAACCAAAAGGATTCTCTCTAGGAGCCTTCTTACGCTCACTACTCACGGAATCTCATTCCCTACATGCTTGTTACACCCGGGAGTATACACCTTCATTGTCACATAGTCCATCAACTGCTTCACCTCCCTCTCAGGGTCTCGACAACATGATGAATCAGGAGGTCTCAGAGCTCCGTAGCTGGTGTTGGACTCTCTCTGGGAGAAAACCACTTCCCAGCAAACTCTCTCTCCAAGAGCCTTCTTACTCCCACTAATCACAAAATCTCATTCCCCACATGCATGTTCCACCGGGGAGTATACACCTTTACTGTCATAGAGTCCATCGGTTGCTTCACCTCCCTCTCAGGGTCTCGACAACAAACCAGATTAGGAATTCTCAGAGCTCTGTTGCTGGTGTTGGACTCTCTCTAGGAGAAAACCACTTCCTGACAAATTATCTCTCCTAAAGAGAGCTGCTCACAGGCCTGACAACCTACCTCTTCAACCACGGGCCTGACAACCCGCTTCTTCAACCAGTTTCCACTCAATTCCCGCAAGGCAAAGATAACAACAACAACAACATTTGGTTAACTCATGGGTGACAGCAGCAACAAGAAATTGGGTATAGACATCCACAAACGACAACCGTCCACACTAAGACACAACACGTCTCAGGCATTTACAAGGTGCTCAGACTTCATAGGAGACACGACTCACTCCACGGGTTTCAGGGTGCATGGCAAGGAATCAACGTAGAGGTCGATCATGGAGGTTTCAGGTTCAGACTCTGGATGGAAGAATGGTGGGCGAGCTTAGGCGGAGGATGGAAGAATGACCTGCGAACCCCCAACACAGCTGACACTTCAACTTTTAATTTCATGCGCCTAGGTCAACATTTGTCTTCTTGGAGCTCCATGCATTCCCTTTTTGCACACGTTCCTTTTCAAAGAACTTAGGACAACACTTGGTCAATTTTCCACCTTAGCCTTTAGGAAATAATAATAAATTATTATCCCCTTTAGAGGTAAGCCCCCTAGCTTAGCCCCTAGGCTCACACACTTAGCCTCCTCCCTTAATCAAGCTTTTGGAAGCTTAGTCCCCCATCACTCTTTCTTCGTGGTCAAACTGCACACAACAATGTTTATATTTTATTAAAGATCTGCATAGTTACATATACAAAATCAAGCTCTTGGCCTTTAACACTTAGGCTCTCCGGCCTAATAAACACATAAGCCCACCAGCTTATCAACACTCGACTCACCAACCTACAAAACATGTTTACAATTTATAAATACAATTGGGGCTCATCCTTGGGGATATTACAATCCCCTCCCCTTATTTTTGCACTATCCTCAGTGCAACTCTTTACACAACATCAACAAGATTTTCAAAATCTTAAAAAATATGTGGGTATTGTGCCCGCATAGCATCCTCATGCTCCAATGTCGCGTCCTCAGGACCGTAACAGGTCCAATGGACCTTTACAAGCCCTATGACTCAATTCCAAAGTTGTTTTCTCTTTCGGTCCAATATGGGCACATGATGCACTTGCAAGATGCCTTCTTGCTCCACCTGAATCACATTTCAATCAATAACATGATTAGCATCATGTATATATTTCTTAAGCAACGAAACATGAAACACATTATGTATAGTCAAGGATGCAGGTAATGCAAGCATATATGCAACGGGTCCAATCCTTTCTAGGATTTCAAATGGCCCACAAAAATCTGGTTGCCAACTTCGAACAGTTTCCCAGCTTCAGGGAACTTCTGTTGGTTTTCACTTTCAAGAAGACATGATCACCCACTTTAAACTCTCTATGGGTTATGTTCTTATCAACATAACTTTGCTACCTATCTTGGGCAGCCTTCAAATTCTATTTAATTTTTAACATTTTCTCTTCCATTTCCTTGAGCAACTCTGGCCCAACCACTGCTCTATCAGTTGGATTATCCCAACTTATTGGAGTGTTTCACTTTCTGCCGTAAAGTGCTTCAAATGGGCTCATCTTCAGTGATGCTTGATACCCATTGTTGTAGGCGAATTCTACTAAGTGTAGGTAGTCTTCCCATTTAGATGGTTTGTCCATCACATACATCCTTAGTATGTCTTTTATTACTCGATTCACCCACTCTGTCTTCCCATCAGACTCAGGATGATAGGTTGTGCTGAAGTTCAGATTCGTTCCAAACCCCTTGAATAACCCTTTCCAGAATTTTGAGGTGAATTTCGGGTCTCTGTCAGACACAATTGTCTTGGGAATTCCATGCAATTGTGTTATTTCCCTCATAAAAATATCATCAACGTTAGCTGCCTTGTGAGTAGTCTTCAATGGAATAAAATGGGAAGCTTTCGTAAGATTGTCCACCACCACCATGATTGAATCATGTTGCTTTCCTGTTATGGGGCAATCCTGTGATGAAATCCATTGTCACTACCTCCCACTTCCACTCAGGAATGGGTAAAGGCTGCAGAAAACATGTTGGGTGTCTATGCTCATATTTAACCTTCTGACACTCCATACATCTGGTGATGTACTCAACAATATCTTTCTTCATACCTAGCCAAAAGTAATGGCTCTTGACTACTGCCATGGTTTTCTGATATCCATGGTGCCCAACATAAGGCACATTATGCATTTCTTTCAAAATCATAAGTTTCAATTCCTGGACATTAGGTACATAAGCTCTGTTTTTGTACAAGAGTGTTCCATCAGCTCCCAACTTATAATATTCCACTTTTTGTGGCATCTCACCTTGTTGTAGCTTTGCTACCAAACTCCACGTATTGTAAATATTCATTTGCAGCTTCCAAAATTCTTCCCTTAATATCAGTTTGGTACATGCTAATGGTTGTAGCATGTAGTTCACGCACTCTCTTGCTGAGTGCATCAACCACTTTGTTCTCTTTTCCTTTGATATGCTTGATATCAAAGTCGTACTCACAAAGGAATTCCAACCATCTAATGTGCCTAGCATTTAAGGTTGGCTAATCAAACAAATACCTCAAACCATTATGGTCCATCCTTAGTTTAAACCTCCTTCCCATGAGGTAATGCCTCCATTTCTTTAGAGCGTGAACAATAGCCGCCAACTCCAAATCATGAGTTGCATAATTCTTTTCATGCTCTTTCAATTTCCTGGACTCATAACATATTACAAATCCATTTTGCCTGAGGACGCCTCCCAATCCATCTTTTCATGCATCTGTGCACACTACAAAATCTTCATTCGGATCTACAATCCTTAGGATTGGAGCACTGGTTAACAACTGCGTCAATCGCTGGAAGCTTCCTCACATTCTTCTGTCCATTGAAACTTCTTCTCCTTCCTCTGCAAGGAAGTGATAGGGTGAGATATCCTTGAGAACCCTGCAATGAACCTTCTGTAATAGCCAGCTAGACCCATAAAGGATCTCACTTCTGTCACATTCCTAGGCGCTGACCATTCTCTGATGGCCTTAATATTCTCAGGATCCACGGCTATCCCATCCTCTGAAATGATATGCCCCAAGTAATGGATCTGCTTTTGATAAAACGAGCACTTTCTAAACTTGGAATATAGTTGGTGCTCTCTTATCACTTGCAACACCATCCTCAGATGTTGTTCATGGTCTTCCTTCGACTTGTAATACACCAGGATGTAATCCAAAAAGACTATGCCAAACTGGTCTAGATATTCTCTGAATACACCATTCATTAGGCACATAAAGACAACGAGTGCATTCGACAACCCAAATGGCACCACTGTGAATTCATAATGACCATACCTTGTTCTAAGGGCGATCTTGTTGATGTCTTCATCCTTTATTCTTACCTGGTGATATCCTGATCTAAGATCTATTTTCAAAAATATATTAGCATCCTTCAACCGGTCAAAGATATCACCGATCCTCAACAGAGGATACTTGTTCTTAATAGTCACTTTGTTCAACTGTCTGAAATTGATGCACAATCTCAATGTTCCATTCGTCTTCTTCACGAACAGGACTGGGGCTCCCCAAGGTGAAACACTTGGGCGTATATACCCCTTCTTCAAAATCTCTTCAAGCTGCAATTGCAGTTATTTCAGCTCTGGCGTAGTCATCCTGTAAGGCGTTTTTTACACTGGAGCTGCTCCAGGCATCAGGTTAATAGAGAAATCAATGTCTCTCTTTGGGGGTAGTCCTGGTACCTCCTGGAATAAATCCTCAAAATATTTTAATACTGCATGGTCTTCAATCTTTGAGACCTCATCCTTAGATGCTTCCTCCACATGGGATGCAAATAATTGACAACCTTTTCTATAGCACTTCTTCAGCTACATTGTTGAGATTCCTCTGATAGCCACAACTCTGGGAATTCCTTGGACTATTTTCCGATTTCCTTCCTCATCCAGGAAAGTGAATTCCTTGTTACGACAATCCAAGATGGCATAGTGTTGGTCCAACCAACCCATACCAATTAGGAAATCATAAGAACCTAAAGGTAAGATATTCAAGTCTGCCTTAGTACTTAGTCCATTCATGTCCACTGGACATGATTTAACCAATTCCGTAACCTTTCTCTTTGTTCCTGTAGCCAACTGCACTAACCAAGATTTTCCATGTTTGATTTTCGACAATTGCAAACTTTCCACCACTCTAGGATCTATATAACTATGACTAGCCCCTGAATCAATTAAAATAGTAAAGGCATGGTTATTGATCATACCTTCCACTTCAATCATGTGCGACTGATATTCTTCTTGCTTGTTGTCTAGGGATGCATAGATTCTTGGTATTCTACTGCCCATGTCCTCCACTTTTTCAGCTTGCTGAACATTATGGACAACTCTCACTTTTCCATTTTTATGGGGACAATCTTTGTACTTGGGGTTTCCCTAACAGCCCCAACACTGAATGGGTGTCTGCCTCGGCCTTTGTTCCCCTACGTTAGTCGTTCTCGGATCTCTAAATGATGGCTTCCCTTGAGGATTGTTTCTGAAAAAGGGAGGTTTGTTTCCCTTCTGCCTTTGCTCTTTCTTGAACTTCTTCCGGTCATCCCAAGCCTTCCAAAAAGTAGGATTTTCTCTTGGTTGTTCACATACGCATTTTTCTCTCCTTATAGTCTCTTTCATAGTCTTAGGGTCATCATACTGAATCTTGTCATTGATGGAAGGTGGCAGTCCACGCAGACACCTTTGAATATTGATAGTCTCATCCTTGATGAAGGGAACATATTTCAACAACTCCAAGAACCTTCATTTGTATTCATCAATGGTCATGTTGCCCAGCTTGAGTTCAAAGAACTCTTTCATCTTTCTGTCATATTATATTTTAGTCAAGTATTTCTTTTCGAAATACCTCTTGAATTCTTTCTAGGTAATATCCTTCTCTTTAATGTGTTTCACCTGCACCAGTTGATCCCACCACATAGATGATTTTCCCTTCAGTTGGTACATTGCAATTCTTCCTTTAGCATGAGAGGAATAATTCTGCAGTTGGAAATATTTCCTCATGCCAAGAAACCATGTCTCGACATATTCCTCCTTCTTGTGCTCTCCATCAAACGTAGGAGGCTTAATCTTGTTCATTTCTCCCTTCTGCTCATCCACTCCAGATCCCTGTGATTTTTGGTAGGAGATGGGCTTGAACTACTGTGTGCCTCCTTATTGGACTGCTTCGGGGAGTGACGACGATGCCTGCTAATGCCTCTTGATCTTCTTTTCCTCTCAGGGGTCTTGTGACTCCCTGATTTTCTTGAGTCACTCTCCTTATCCAACTTCTTTTCTATTCTCTCCAAACTCTTCATCAACTTTAAGTTGAATTCTCCCTGTTGTTCCTTATCTTTCTTGAGCTTTCTGTTATCTGCTTAGTTAGTCTAGGAATATTTCTGCAATCGATCAATTATTTTCATCATATGCCCTTCCTTATCTATCTCTTCTCCATGCCCATTGGAGTTCGATCCTTCAACTCCCAAATGGTCATCCATTCCTTTTACTTCATTCTCTAAATTGGAATCATTTTGTGCCTCCTCCATTTCTTTGCATTCAATGGTAATTCAGTTCATTTCTGACACTCGTTAAACTCTGCAAACACAATGTGAAGTCAACTGAAGTTTGTCAGGTCATCAGTCCTTAACAATTCTCGCAGTATTCATAAGCCAATCTGATTTAAGAAAAATGTTTAGATTTGATTTTTTTCTTTCTGATCTTTTCTCTACTCTGCAATAATTTTTAGGCACTAGCCCCTTCCTCTCAATCCCCAACCCATGTGATCATGGGTTGTGACCAAGCGCTAGACCAGTAGGTGCTTACTCGGGCCTTCGAAAGATTCCAAAGCACCTCACAACAATTCCTTGGAGTTCCACATTACCGGACTCATGAAGTAGGGTGGATCAACAGTCCATGACTACCCAACATCCACTGGATGACACCCACTATAGAATTTCAAGCATGTGAGCTTCAGAACTTCAGAGGATTTCACATTCGTGCATCCCAAACTGTTAATATCCAAACATTCCCAATCACCTTTGGTGACGTCATTACGTCACATCGCTGAGCGCTCTTCGAATTGCGGGGGCATGCAACGACGGTTTGGAACCTGCCTTTCATCCCGCAATTCTTCTAACGTTGACACGTAAACCCTTGGTGAAACCATGGTTTGGATTGTGGGACCGCCTTGGAGAATTAACTCCCATGCAACTTGGGTCCTCGCAATGCCTCCTGGCCCTCAAGATCCTCGATCTTGATGTATCATGATCAATGTTAGTGTGGGTCTTCCAACCTTTAACTCCGTTATGTAACCTCGGGTCCCACTAATGATGCAGGAGCATCGCAATCACATCAAAAGGAAGAGGACATGGAATTGGAATCGACACCTCAACACATCGAAGGAGCTGAACTGACAATTAACTAGCTTGGAAGCGGTGCGAAGACTTTTTGGAATTCTCGTTAATTAATTTTGGTTGTGTAAAACCGGGCCACCGTTTGAAATGACAGAACCATTGTAAATCCTTTACATGAATGTAAATGTATTACAGGTGTGGGATATTAGCCCTGATTAGTCATTAGGTTGCATTAATTGAGTAGGCAACCGCTTGAATAGAATGTAATAGTATTTAGATAGGAGGAAGAAGAGAGAAAAATCTATGGGTCCTTAGACAAGTTTTTCTTGTAATAGTTGTAAAGGATAAACGACTGTAATTATGTTTTCTTCTGAAATGAATAGAATAGAGGAAATTGACCCAAATACACAATGTTGGTATTGTTATGGTTTGACCGTGTTGTTATGTGTTTATGAATGGGTGATGTTCATAGTGAATGAATGAATAATTGAATGAGTTCAATTGTTTCTCTTCTGTAATATTATGCAAGGAGTGCATGCAGAGCGCAAGGAGTGTGTGTGAAGAAGTATTTTTCAACTTAAAGCTCAGAAGAGATAGCGGGGAAATTCCATATGCAGAGTGTGCATATTGAGCGCAAGAAGTGTGTATAGAAACAAACTTGTGTTAAAGTTTGAAAGATCAGGAGGTTGAGCACAGAGTATGCCAGGAGGGCATCATAAAGTCTTTTGAAAAAGACACAAAGTGAACGTGTGCGCTAGGGGGTGAGATTTAAATTTAATTTTCCAGAAGTTCAGGAGGAGTAGTGATTTTAAGTCTTAGGAGGAAACACTTAGAAAAGTTTCTAAGTTGTGAAGATTTGAAGCGTTTAGAGGTGGAGCGTAGAATATTGAAGTTTGAAGAAAGAACAAGTACGGAGGATTGAGCAGGAGAAATCCTTCAAAAAATAATTTTGAAGATTGGACAAGATCAAGGGTCCAGACCCATTCAAAAAGAGCCGAAATCTTACAAGCCATTAGATCTTGGAGAAGTAGTGCATTGGTTAGTCACGAGGATTCATCGGAATTTCGCGAAACTAAAATATTTGGAAGAAGCAGAGTGAAATTCGCGAAATTGTGAAACGCGAAATCTTGAAATCATCAGGACGGTCCATTGAAAGAGGACATGTGGTGACAGATCAACGTTTTGTGGATTTGTAAATCGAGAAGTTGGAGGTACGAGTCGTGAGGATTTGCGAAACGTGAAATCATGACATAATCACATCCATTGACTGGAGAGCCAGTGTGGACCGTTGATCTGATCCAAATATTTCACAATTTCGGGTATCGGAGGATAGGGAAAACGTAGGTGAATCACATCGAGAGTTCCTGATACGCGAAATCCTGATGAGTTCGGAAGGATTGGCCCCAGGTCATAGTGAAGGGTCATATGGATGGAGGATAGGGGAGGAACTAGCATGTGCTAGATCGTTGTCAGAATTTCGGGACTTGGAAATTTGAAGGACGGAGAGTCGGTTGACTCATATAGCCGATACGCGAAATCACGACGTGCCTTTTTGAATAAGTGTGTGGTCACAAGGTGTGGTCACGTGGAAAAAGGATTGCAATTAGCGCTTGTTCATGCGGGCAGAAGTTTCATAGATACCTTTGGATTGTTTTCTTAGAGGTTCCAACAGGGAATCGAAGACTGTTTTGATTCAGTCTTGAAAAGATCCTAGATCGGGAGGTCACACATCCCTTGGAGAGGAGGGGGCCTGCACCAAGTGGTATCAGAGCCTGAAAAAGATTTGAAGTTGAACTCAGTGTGTTAGGAACAGTTGAAGCGATGCCGCCGAGGATACTCACAAGACCACCTATGGAAAATTGTGTTGTAGGAAGAGAAGTGAGAGAACTTCGCGCAAGGTTGGAAGCGATGGAAGAAATGAAAAGGAGAACACTTGTCGTTGAAGATGTCAGTGATGTAGAAAGAGAAGAAATAGAAGTTGAAGAAGCTACAATGGAAGATGAGGGTGAAGAACGCTTATTGAAAGCTGTTGTGAAGTTGGGAGCTAGAGAAAAGATGGATGTTCCCATGTATGAAGGTAATTTGGATGCCGAAGAACTATTGGACTTGATAAGGTCCATGGATAAGTATTTCTACTATGAAGAGGTCAATGAAGGAAGGAAGGTGAGACATGTTGTCACCAGATTAAAGGGACATGGAACACTGTGATCCGATGAATTGAAGGCAGAAAGGAGGAGCAAAGGAAAACATAAGATAAATAATTGGGACAGGATGGTAGCCAAACTAAAGGATAAATTCATACCTAAGGATTACCGGATAGAGTTGTTCAAAAAATTGCAAAACCTGAGGTAGAGGGGTATGACAGTGAAAGAGTATACAGAAGAATTTTATAGGCTGAATATTAGGACTGGACAAAGAGAGAAGGATGATGAAAAATTTTCCAGGTATATAAATGGTTTGAGGTATGAAATTTAGGATGAAATCAATATGATGACTGCGAGGACATTGGAAGATGCTCATCATATTGCACTGAAGGTAGAAGAAAAGTTGGTCAGAAACCACAGCCAGTGGAACAGAAGAAGAGGCTTAAATAGAGGTAAGGGATTTGTCTATGATAAGGCACCGAAATCTAAGGATGAGAATGAGAAATCATATGGTCGTTTTGAAAGAGGAGGAAGTTCCCAAAGAAGACCGTTTGGTGGGAGAAATTATTTTCCTCAAGGAAGAGGAAGAAGTAGAGGAGGCAGAGTTAAATGTTATGCCTATGGAAAGACATGACATATGTCTTGGGAATGTCCCAAGAGGAAGAGAGAAGGAGTAGGAGAAGAACACATTTCTAAAGCCCAGAAGAATGTGGAAGCAAAGGCAGCAGAAGGAGGAAAAAATCTTATGATGAGGAAAGTTCTTATAAATCCAGAGAAAGAAATAGAAGACTCAGTTCAATGAACGAGGTTGTTCAGGACTGATTGTAAAACAAAGGACAAAGTTTGCAAGATGATTATAGATAGTGGGAGTACTGATAATTTATATCAATAGAGATGGTGGAGAAGTTGCAGCTGGAGACAATTGCACATCCAAGTCCATACAAAGTATTATGGTTGTAGAAAGGACATCAAGTAATGGTAAGTCAACAATGCAAAGTTGAATTTAAAATAGGAGGCTATAAAGATGAGATTATGTGTGATGTAATTCCCATGGATGTTTGTCATATTTTGTTGGGGAGACCATGGCAGTTTGATAGGAATGTTATCCATGATGGGAGAAAAAATACCTATACTCTGGAAAAGAATGGTAGAACCCACATGTTACTTCCAATAGAAGAGAAGAAAGGAAAGGAAGAAGTCAGCACAAGAATAATTCTCATGAGTGGGAAGGAACTCTTGAAGGAGGTCAAGAAAGATCAAGAAATGCAATTTATTGTAGTAAGGAAGCCAAGAGTTATCCTTACCAATACTTTTGTGGATGATTTACCTGAATAAATCCAAGAATTGTTGGAGAATTTTGTTGACATAGTAGTGGATGAGTTTCCTCACTCATTACCACCTATTAGGAGTATTAGCCACCATATTGACTTGATTCTAGGAGCTGGTTTTCCAAACAAAGCAGTGTATCGATTGACACCTCGAGCGAATGAAGAAGTTAAGAAGCAATTTCAGGAGTTGTTGGATAAAGGTTTAGTCAGGGAAAGTCTAAGCCCATGTGCAGTGCCAACTGTATTGAGTCCAAAGAAGGATGGGGGATGGAGAATGTGTACAGATTCCAGAGCCATCGACAAGATTACCATTAGATATAGATTTCTTTTACCTAGGATGGATGATTTGATGGACTGTTTGAGTGGAGAAATTTATTTTTCAAAAATAGACTTGAAGAGTGGATATCATTAGATAAGAATGAGAGAGGGAGATGAGTGGAAGACAACATTCAAGACAAATGAAGGTTTGTTTAAATGGCTAGTCATGCCATTTGGATTGAAAAATGATCCAAGTACATTTATGAGGTTGATGAATGAAGTACTGAAGGACTTCATAGATAAATTTGTCATTGTATATCTGGATGATATATTAGTTTTTAGAAAAACAGAGGAAGAACGTTTAAAGCACTTGACATTAGTGATGAGGAAATTGCAGCAAGAAAAGTTGTTAATAAACTTGAAGAAAAGTTATTTTATGAAGACAGAGCTCATATATTTGGGTTTTGTGATCTCTTCAAATGAATTGAAGATGGATCCAGAAAAGGTGAGAGCAATCAAAAAATGGTTGTCACCCAGGAGCATATTTGAGGTGAGAAGTTTCCATGGTTTAGCAAGTTTTTATAGAAATTTTATCATAAATTTTAGTGGTATATGTGCACCCATGATGGACACTGTGAAGAATAAATATAAGTCTTTTAATTGGATAGAGGAGGCTGAGAAAAGCTTCAGAGTGTTGAAAAAGAAGATAACAGAACAACCAGTTATGGTTTTACCATATTTTGGAAAGACATTTCAGGTGAGGTGTGATTCAAGTGGGATAGCCATTGGAGCAGTTTTGAGTCAAGATAATAGGCCAGTTGCTTATTTTAGCGAGAAGTTGAATGATGCTAAGGAGAAATATTCTACATATGACAAGGAATTTTATGCAGTGATTCAAGCTTTGAAAAAAATGGAGACATTATTTAATTCCAAACGAATTTGTCTTGTATAGTGATAATCAAGCTTTGCAATTTATTACTAGGCAAGAGAAGTTGAATCAGAGACATGCTAAGTGGGTAGAATTCATGCAGAATTTTACTTTTGTTATTAAACATATTTCTGGAAGTGCTAACAAAGTTGCAGATGCTTTGAGCAAGGGAAGTTTGGTTATACAAGAATTTCAAGTGAAGACCTTAGGGTTTGAGCACCTTAAGGAAATGTATTAGGAAGATTCATATTTTAAGGAGGCTTATGAAGCATATGAAAATCCTTTGTTGAGGGATAACAACTCATGGTTAGAATATTTGATCCATGATGGATTTTTGTTTAAAGGAAGCCAATTGTGCATACCAAGATGTTCAATGAGAGATAATTTGTTGAAGGAAAAACATAGTGGAGGTTTAGCCGGACATTTTGGGCATGATAAAACAATTGCACAGTTGAGTAGTTTGTATTATTGGCTAGGTATGAGGGAATATGTGAAGAAATTTGTAGACCGATGTAAGATTTGTCAACATGCAAAAGGGAAGAGACAAAAAATTGGTTTGTATCAACCATTGCCTATTCCGGAAAGACCTTGGGATGAAATTAGTATGGATTTTGTATTGGGATTACCTAGAACCCAGAAGGGAAGTGATTCCATATTTGTTGTGGTCAATAGATTTTCCAAGATGGCACATTTAATACCATGCCAGAAGACAAATGACGCTACACACATATCCAATTTGTTTTTCAGAGAAGCTGTGAGATTACATGGATTGCCCAGAAGCATAGTTTCAGATAGGGATACTAAGTTTGTGGTACACTTTTGGAGGACTCTATGGAAGAGTTTGGGAACTAATTTATCTTTTAGTTCATCATATCACCCTCAGACAGACGGACAGACTGAAGTGGTGAATAGGAGTCTGGGAAATTTGTTAAGGAGTTTAGTCACTAAACAAGGTCGTCAGTGGGATCAGATTCTGGCACAAACATAATTTGCATTTAATAATTCAGTTAATAGAAGAACTAGAAAAAGTCCATTCGAGATAGTATGTGGAAGACATCCAAGAGGGGTTGCAGAATTGAGAGAATTGAAACAAGATGAATTCAGGAGCCTTAGAGCAGAAGATTTTGCTACAGAAATGCAAAGACTGCATGATCAAGTTAAGAGGCAGATACATGATAGTAATCAAAAGTATAAGGACAGAGTTGATCAGAAAAGAAGGGAAGTTCAATTTGAAGTGGGAGATGAAGTTTTAGCTCATTTGAGGAAGGAAAGGTTTCCCATAAGAACATATAATAAGTTGGAGATGAAAAATATAGGACCATGCAAGATCCTTAGAAAATTTGCAGCAAATTCTTATGAGATTGATTTTCCAGATAATATTGGGATATCATCGATATTCAACGTTGCAGATTTGTATCCTTATAACAGAGATGATACATGAGAATTGGATGATCAAGAATAGATTCAATGGGAAGAACAGATGCCCATAGTAGAAAAACCTCAGATGGAGAAAATTTTAGAACAAAGAGTTGGAAGGAAAACTAAAAGAAAAATGTATCCTGAATATTTGGTAAAGTGGAAAGATCACCTAGTGGAAGATTCAAGTTGGGTAACTGAACCTGATACTTTGAAACATGGAAAGACAATGTGAGAGCTCATGGACAGGAGTCCATGAATATTTTAGCCAGAGGAGTATGATGGAGGAGCATCGCAATCACATCAAAAGGAAGCAGACGTGGAATTGGAATCGACACCTCAACACATCGAAGGAGTTTAACCGACAATTAACTAGCTTGGAAGCGATGCAAAGACTTTTTGGAATTCGCGTTAATTAATTTTGGTTGTGTAAAACTGGGCGACCGTTTGAAATGAAGGAACCATTGTAAATCCTTTACACGACTGTAAATGTATTACAGGTGTGGTATATTAGCCCTGATTAGTCATTAGGTTGCATTAATTGAGTAGGTAATCGCTTGACCAGAATGTAACAATATTTAGATAGGAGAAAGAAGAGAAAAAAAGCTTTGGGTCCTTAGACAAGTTTTTCTTGTAATAGTTGTAAAGGATAAACGACTGTAATTATGTTTTCTTCTGAAATGAATAGAACAGAAGAAATTGACCCAAATACACAGTGTTGATATTGTTATGTTTTGACTGTGTTGTTATGTGTTTGTGAATGGATGATGTTCATAGTGAATGAATGAATAATTGAATGAGTTTAATTGTTTCTCTTCTGTAAGATTATGCAAGGAGTGCATGCAGAGTGCAAGGAGTGCATGTGAAGAAATATTTTTCGACTTAAATCTCAGAAGAGATAGCAGGGAAATTCTGTATGCTGAGTGTGCATATTGAGCGCAAGGAGTGCGTATAGAAACAAACTTGTGTTAAAGTTTGAAATCTTAGGAGGTTGAGCACAGAGTATGCCAGGAGGGCGTCAGAAAGTCTTTTGAAAAATACACAGAGTGAAAGTGTGCGCTAAGGGGCAAGATTTAAATTTCATTTGCTAGAATTTCAAGAGGAGTAGTGGTTTTAAGTCTCGAGAGAAAACACTTAGAAAATTTTATAAGTTTTGAAGAGTTGAAGCATTCAAAGGTGAAGCGCAGAAAATTGAAGTTTGAAGAAAAAACAAGTACGGAGGATTGAGCGGAAGAAATTCTTCAGAAAATAATTTTGAAGATTGGACAAGATCCAGGGTCCAGACCCATTCAGAAAGAGCCGAAATATTACAAGTCGTTAGATCTCGGAGAAGTAACGCATTGGTTAGTTGCGAGGAGTCATCAGAATTTCGTGAAACAAAAATATTTGGAAGAAGCAGAGTGAAATTCACGAAATCGCAAAATCCCAAAATCATCAGGACCGTACATTGAAAGAGGACACGTGGCGACATATCATCCTTTTATTGATTCGTAAATCGAGAAGTTGGAGGTACGAGTCATGAGGATTTGCAAAATGCGAAATCGTGACATAATCACAGTGGTTGAATGGAGATCCAGTGTGGACCGTTGATCTGATCCGAATATTTCACAATTTCAGGTATCAAAGGATCGAGAGAACGGAGGTGAATCGCATCGGGAGTTCCCGATACGCGAAATCCTAACGCGCTTGGAAGGATTGGCCCCAGGTCTTAGTGAAGGGTCATATGGATGGAGGATAAGTGAGGAGCTAGCATGCGCTAGACCCTTGTTGGAATTTTGGGACTCGAAAGTTCGAAGGATAGAGAGTCGGTTGACTCATATAGTTGATACACGAAATCGCGATGTTCCTTTTCAAATAAGCGTGTGGTCACGTGGAAAAAGGCTTGCACTTAACACTTTTTCACGTCGATGAAAGTTTCATAGAGGCCTCTGGATTGTTTTCTTAGAGGTTCCAGCAAGGAATCAGAGACTGTTTCGATTCAGTCTTGAAAATATCCTAGATCGAGAGGTCACGCAGCCCTTGGAGAGGAGGGGGTCTGAACCAACTAACCATGCTCATAGGAAGTGCCACATGGAAGAATACTAGATGGGTGTCACACATAACGTTCCATATGGAATTTCAACCTTCCACGGGTTTAAAACCCACTGACACATGGCACATATCCCATGTGTCCACGTCCATCCAAGTGACATAATCATGACTCACTACTTTGGCTCTTTGGGAGCTTTCTCCCTTCACAACTGTGTTTGACCTTTTAACATTGGCTTGATCCAACGGTCGAGTTCTCCTCTCCAGATCTACAGTGTAGATCCACTTCAGAGCTTCGGGCTTAGACCCTTCTCTTGTTTCTGGCATCATACTTCACTGAAGTCGCGAAGTCCGAAGGGATTCCGGTTTAACTCCTCTGCACCTTCCCCATATCTGATGGTCGTAAGGGATTTCCCTTCCTTCTGAATAGATCCTAAGGTCCACATTACTATATGGTACAACACCACTTTTTTCATGGTTTTACAATACTGCTATTCCTCCTGAGATTCGTAACACGACCAAGGTAACTTCTTGGCACTCGGGAAGGTTCTGGGGTTTGAAATTGGTCCTCCAGACATAATTTCCTCTTGAAACCTTGGGTCCAATCACCACTTAACCAGCCCATTCAGGCTCAATGTTGATACCTTGCCTATGATACTAATTTGTAACCTCCCCAACCACCAACAGTGTCAGGTGATGCCACTACTCAGACGCTTTACTTGGCTCTGATACCAATTTAAACATCATTGACCATTCAACAGGATGAGTAACACTACCACGCGAAACATTCACATATAAATATATAAAATGCATTTTAATCGAAATAAAACACATAACACAGAGTTACTTCTACCATATAGATTCAAATGTAATAGACAATAATTCATATACGTTGTGTAATACACGATAACATTCAAGCATCACAAAACATGCATAAAATACATAATTAAGCACATAAATGATACTTATCTTTTAGCTGGAGTAAATCCACCAACTACGTGTAGAACTTCCACGAACCTCCTTACCTTAGACCACGCTGCTCATCATGCTCAATAGTGGGTCACCCCCGAGTTGGGACTAATCTCCACCCAGGGCAAGGGAATCCTAGACTAGGCTGAGGTTACAGGAAAACTGCACAGTGCAACCAGAATGATTCTCTCCAGGAGCCTTCTTACGCCCACTACACACGGACTCTCATTCCCCACATTATTTTTCCACCTGGGAGAATACACCTTCATTGTCACACAATCCATCGACTGCTTCACCTCCCTCTCAAGGTCTCGACAACAGGCTGGATCAGGAATTCTTAGAGCTCTGTAGCTGGTGTTGGACTCTCTCTGGGAGAAAACCACTTCCCAACAAACTCTCTCTCCAAGATCCTTCTTATGCCCACTACTCGCGGAATCTCACTCCCCACATGCCTGTTCCACCTGGGAGTATACACCTTCACTGTCACACATTTCATCGATTGTTTCACCTCCCTCTCAGAGTCTCGGCAACAGGTCGGATCTGGAATTCTCAGAGCTTCGTAGATGGTGTTGGAATTTCTCTGGGAGAAAACCACATCCCAACAAACTCTCTCTCCTGGAGAGAGCTTATCATAGGCATGACAACCTGCCTCTTCAACCACGGGCCTGACAACCCGCTTATTCAACTAGTTTCCACTCAATTCCTGCAAGGTAAAGATAACAACAACAACAACAACAACATTCGGTTAACTCACAGGTGACAACAACAATAGAAAATTGGGTATAGACATCAGGGATGATTTTAAGGATGGAAATTTATTTTAAAATGTAGAAACCTTGGCGAATCTTACTAGTCCTTCATATTCCAACTATTAAATGTTTGGCGATATTTTTGTAAAAATATTCAGATTTCTAAGGATTTTATATAGTTTGTATAAATTTTTGACGATTTTTAAGGTAAAATAATTTTATCCTATAGAATTTGGGCGAATCATTTTTAGAATAGCAAAACTTGTTTTTGGAAAAACCATGGAAAATTAGCCCATGAGCGAAATTTAGCCCCTAAAATCATCCTTGATAGACATCCACAAACGAAAAGCCGTCCACACTAAGACATAGCACGAATTAGGCATTTACAAGGTTCTCATACTTCACAGGAGACACGGTGCAGTCCATTGGTTTCAGGGTGTGTGACAATGAATCAATGCAGAGGTCGATCATGGAGGTTTCAGGTTCAGAATCTGAATGGAAGAATGGTTGGAGAACTCAGGAGGAGGATGGAATAATGACTCGTGAAGCCCCAACACAGATGATGCTTCAAATTTTAACTGCATGCGCCCAGGTCGACACTCGTCTTCCTGGAGCTGCATGCATTCCCTTTTTGCACATGTTCCTTTTCAAAGAACTTAGGACAACACTTGGTCAATTGTCCACCTTAGCCTTTAGGAAATAGTAATAAATTATTATCCCCTTTAGAGGTAAGCCCCCTAGCTCAGCCCCTAGTCCCACACACTTAGCCTCCTCCCTTACCCAAGCTTGTGGAAGCTTAGTCCTCCATCACTCTTTCTTTGTGGTCGGTCTGCACACAACGATGTTTATATTTTATTAATGATCTGCATGGTTACATATACAAAATCAGGCTCTTGGCCTTTAACACTTAGGCTCTCCGGCCTAATAAACACATAAGCCCACCAACTTATCAACACTCGGCTCACCAGCCTACAAAACATATTTACAATTTATAAATACAACTGGGGCTCATCCTTGGGGATATTACAGTGATCATATAGGAACTATGCACTAGAGACAATGGTTTTTTATCATTAGTACATGTATGCGATATGTGTCTGCTAGCTACGCACACATACTCTACACATGTACACTAATACAATTAATTAATGTATTAATTATTATAGTAGATTATTAACTATTTAATTGAATGTTTATTGATTATGTAAATTATATTGCATACAAAATATCTAGAAGCATTAAATACCTTCTTTGACTTTGATTGATAGTTGGTATGATGAATTAAATGAGCATGGTGGGTTGTCATGTACATTTTGGGGAAAATTGTCAAATTGCATTTATTATCTAGTATGAGAAGAAAGCCTTTGCATTTTATATATTGTTGTTTAATGCAAGTTATTTATATTTTAGTTTTATTTTAATCTTTTCCCAAAAATCTATATAAGGGAGGTTGATGGATAATAATGAGGGTGGTTGAGGAGACTTGGGGAAGGGTGTATGGAAACTTGATAAATAGGGAGAAAAGGTGGTGAGTAAAGGAAGGGGGGGAGGTTTGAGCATGATGAGAAGTTGTGAAATCTTTGGAAGATATATTTCTTATGATGGTTTTTTTTTAGCATTTGTGCTTTGTTGTTCATGGAGTCACAGGCACGGAGGGCCAAGAAACCGAAAGGTTTCTTGGATCTAGGAAGCCGTCTAGGCTCCTAATTGGCTGGTAGGATTCCGTTGTTTCGCTCTGGGCAAGTGAGAAAATAATGGTTGGAAGCATCTTCCTACTACTAACAAAGCTACATTGCAATTGATGAGCTTCAACAGACCATGGAGGAGGTATTTTCATTGGTATTTTGTTGTACATCTGTTTTAATTTTTCAATCTTAGAGTTAACATATTACTTAATTCATCATGTTATTTACAGTTATCATTGAGCAAATGTAAAAGAGTCATGGAAATGAAAATCAATGAAATTATGTTAAATCAAAGTTGTTAATGCTTATCTATTTAACGTGATTAATTACCTAACATCCTAGATGGGTGTTACAAGACCTATTTAAAGAACAAGTTTGCAACATTTTTTTCAGTACTTGTCTTAGTACAAACAATGAAATGAGCCATTTTTAAGAATCTATCTACCACAACATAGATAGAATCATTACCTCTCATTGTTCTTGGAAATCCCAACACAAGGTCCACACTCACTGCATCCCATGGCCTTCTTGGAATGGGTAGTGACAAATACAACCTTGTATTATGACTTCTCCCTTTAGCATGCTGACAAATTCTACACCTTTCCACAAACTTCTTCACTTGATTTTGCATACCAGGACAAAAATAAAAAGCATTTACTTGAGAAAAAGTGTTATCCTAGCCAAAATGTCCTGATAGTCTTCCAGTGTGCTTTTCTTTGATAAAATTCTCCCTCATTGAACACTTTGGTATGCACAACTTACTATTCTTGAACAACATTCCTTCATGTAGCATATAGTCCAACCATTAAACTCTATTACCAATAACTGAGATTTCACAAGATGCATAGGCACCTTTGAAATTTACAGCATCTCGATACATTTATTTTAACCCATCAAAGCCTAAAGTATTGACTTGAAATTCTTGCAAAATAAAACTAATTCTACTTAATGCATCAACAATTTTATTTACTTTCCCATTGGTGTGTTTAATTACAAATGTAAATTTCTGTAGAAATTCAACCCACTTGGTATGTCTTTGATTCGGTTTTGGTTGACTAATAAATTGTAATGCATGATTGTCAGTGTAAAGAAAAAACTCTTTGGGCATAAGGTAATGTCTCCATTTCTTCAATGCTTGCACAATTGCATAAAAATCCTTATCATAAGAACAATACTTCTACTTTGCCTCATTCATCTTCTCACTAAAATATGCAATCGGTCTTTGCTCCTGGCTCAAGACAACTCCTATTGCAGTCCCATTGGCATTAGTCTCAATTTAAAATAACTTGTCAAAAATTGGTAAAGCTAACACAAGATGTTCAATGATGTTCTTCTTCAAAATTTGAAGGTTTCGATCAGCTGCCACTATCCACTTGAATGGTTGTTTGTTCTCTTTGATAGTATCAATAGTTGGAGCACACAACTAACTAAAATTTTTGATAAATTTCCTATAAAAAATTGATAGTCCATGGAAACTTCTTTCCTCAAACACATTTATGGGAGTAGGCCAATTCACTATGGCTCAGACCTTTTATGTATTCATCTTCAATCCTCCTTCAAATATTACAAATCCCAAATATACCAGCTCATTCTTCATAAAGCTACAATTCTTAAAATTGATTAGCAATTTTTCTTTTTGCAGAGTACTCAAAACCATTCAGAGATGCCTCAGATGCTCCTCTCTTGTCTAGATATATATCAAGATATCATCTAAATACACTATCACAAAATTCTCGATAAATTATTTTAAAATATCATTCATTAACCTCATAAATGTACTTGGAGCATTTATGAGCCCAAAAGGCATCACCAACCATTGATACAATCCATCACTAGTTTTGAAAGATGTTTTCCACTCATCACCCTCTCTTATCCTTATTTGATGATATCCACTCGTTAGGTCAATCTTTGAGAAATACTTAGCACCACTTAAGAAATCTATCAAATCATCAATACGATGTAATGTAAATGTGTACCTCATGGTAGTCTTGATGATTTATTTGGAGTCAGTGCACATGCACCATCCTCCGTCCTTCTTTGGGATGAGTATTGTTGGTACAACACATGGACTCAAACTCTCCTTCACCAATCCTTTATCTAACAACTCTTGTACCTTCCTTTTAATCTCTTCATTCTCTTGTGGGGTCATTCTATATGATGTTTTATTAGTAAATCTTGCTCTGGGGATTAAATCAATGTGATGACTAATACTTCTCACAAGAGGTAGAGTATTTGGTAAGTCATATACTATAATATCAACAAATTCATCAAGCATAAATTTAACTTCTGTAGGTAAATTATCCATATTTGTATTAGTGAGTATTACCTTTGGTTTACCAATTAATGAAAAATGCACCTATTCTTCTTTATTGATTTCTTGCAGTAGCTCCTTCCCACTTATCAACAGTACACTCGAACTAGATTCTACCTTCGTTGTCTCATCCTTCAAAGGAAATAACACATGCTTGTTCCCATCCCTTTCAAGAGAATAAGTGTTCCTCCTAGAATCATGAATGGATTTCATGTTATACTGCCATGGTATTCCCAAAAAAATATGGTAGACATCCATGTGCATTATATCACATAGCACCTCATCCTTGTAGCTACCAATTTTGAATTCCACTCTACACTATTCATTCACCAAAATATGATGTCCCTTCGGCAACCAGGACACTCGGTAGGGAGTGGGTTGTACTATCCTCTGCAATCCCAACTTCTCTATCATCTCTGTGGAAACCAAATTCTCTATGCTACCACTATCAATAACAATTTTACAACACTTACCTCTTGACTTACATACTGTCCTAATTTTTTTTTTCCTTTGAGCTAGTTCATGAACCTCCTTTTCTTCATTAACTAAAACTCTCTTCAATAACAATGATTCCCCTACCTCTGGACTTTCTTCTTTTGCTACTGCATTCACATCTTCTTCCTTTGTTTTTGCAACATGTGCATTCCTCTGATTTTATTCCTTGTTCTCTCGATAGTCCCATGACATGTGTCCTATTTTAACACATGTATAACATCTCATTTATTAGCCTCTTCCTCGACCTCTTGAGAAAAATATTATTCCTCTTGATTCTCCTCCTCTTGGTGTCTGGCTGCTTGAAATTCCTGCCTCTTGTTTTAAAGGCTAAAATCTTCCTCTGTTAGATTGTACTTTACCTCTTGCTGGACTCCTTCCTCTGTTTCTCTAGCTTTGATTTCTGGCCAGCTTCTCTTCTGCCTTCAAAGCTGCTTGATATGCATCTTCAACAATTCTTAGGGAAAAAAGGTTGATTTCATCTTGAATTTCATATCTCAAGCCATTTATTTATCTAGCAACCTTCTCAACATCTTCCTCAATGTGACTAGCTATAATGTTCAACCTATAGAATTCCTCTGTGTATTCCTTTACTATCATAGTTTTATGTCTAAGGTTTTGCAATTGTCTAAAAAAATTCAAATGATAATCCTTAGGCATGAACTTACCTTTAAATTTGGCCACCATTCTATCCCAAATCTTGATCTTAGCTTTTCCTTTTCTCCTTTTTTCTTCTTGCAACTCATCCCACCATAGAGTCGCATGTCCCTTTAGCCTAGTAATTGTATGCTTCACTTTCTTCTCCTCATCTACCTCTTCATAATCAAAATATTTTTCCATGGCATTTATCTAGTCAAGTAATTCATCAACATTTAAATTACCTTCGTACATGGGCACTTCCATCTTAGGCATGGATCCCACCTTTGTGACTAATCTTACTATATGTTCCTTTGTTTTTTCTCCTCCTAGAGCTCCTTTTGTTTCCTCATCAGAGATTGTATCTTCACTCTCATTGAAATATCCTATTTCAGGTTCTCTCCTCTGAGTTGTATTCATGGCCTCCATCGTTTCCTGGATGCGCCTCAGCTCGTAGCGTAACTCATCAGTTACCACATTCCTATCTCTGCCTCCTCACCTGGGTGGCATGATTTCTTATATACAATATCACTTTGATACAAAAAATGATGGCGTGAACCACCGCATTTAACCCACGATCTCATAGTTTCAATACTTTGTCAGCTGATAACACTCAGGATGCTCATCTAGCCTCGGATAAACAAAAACAAGTGTTCATATTTCCTTTTCTTACAGCGCTAGATTACACTATATCCTAGATAACAATGCATGAAAATACCATAGTGTGTGGATATACCTATGCTTGCAGAAGTATCAATGAGAAATATGGACAAGATCTGTCGTAGATCACTTTGAGTGCATAACTCATTAACAAGGTTGATGTGTCGCAGATCCTTAAGGGGTGATTTCACTGCACCAAATTGTGACATTCTGTTCCTGCGAAGACAAATTCTCAAGAAATATTTTTAACAGAGTTTTACAACTTGGCTAGAATTTATTGTGTGTGTTCTTCTTGCAAATGCATATGTTAGAATCTCCAAGAGACAAGATACTGAATGAAGTCAAAGGCATACACCAAAATATTAACACACACAAAATTGAAGATCTTAATTAACGCCTATCATAATTACACTAGTTATTTTGGTCACTCAGACCTGTTGAGATCAATTCCTTCTTCCGAAATTTCCCTCCCCTTTTCTATTTTCCCAACTTATTTTGTCCATTTAATTTTTCCCTCTTCTATACTTACCCAAATTCCCCTTTTATTTTTTCCCTACTATTCTCCCTTTCTAGTTACTATACTTAGTCATTTTCCCAAAATGGTGGGTTCGCGGGTTGGCGGACTCATGGATTCTCATCTCCATCCACACTCTCACATCATGAGTCCGACCAACCGCCAAATTATCCTATACTTAGTCGTTTCTACAGTCGCAGGTTCCCAGGTTGGCGGGTTTTAAGCTTTCATATCCCTTGTTCTATGGCATACATTTTGTACCCAAATGATCCATGATCTACATTTTGACCATTGGACTCCCCGAGATCCTAAGTATATCATCTCTCCTATATTGATTATGACCAACTGCGTTACAACACTTAGCCAATTCTCAACCTTCTGCAACGACGGGTTCGCGGGTTCTCGGGTTGACGAGTTCACAAAAGTCCCAAATGTTATTTTCTCTCGTCCTAAATTGTCTATATGCAAGAAGGTGAATTGTGAATTTGACCCTGTGACCTTTTGGTACCCATTGTTATGGAGGCACAAAGATTTCCTGCATTTTTATGAAGTTTTCAACGACCTTGTCTCTGTTCTTAAAGGATTGTTGTTTGGAAAAGATACCCCAAGAATATCTGCTCAGGCTAGTAAATTCTTGGATAAAAAGGGGACTTTGGAGCAAATGGAAAATTACAATGTCATCGGGATTTTTGGTTCTAAGGAAAATCCCTCCTTTCTTCCATGCCATATATCCGACAGAATGTTTGTTACGGAAGTTGCAAGGAAATATAATTTCTGGTTGTACTTTTTCATGAGAAACAAAAAAATAAATTCATACCTTTGCCTTGGAAAATTAGGGATTTTGTATTAAAAAATATGAACAAAATTGATGAATTTGCAAACCACTTCCACAACTTCAATATCAAGTATGCTGAAAATATTAGAGGGTTTGAGCTAATAGAATATTTGTGGAACATATGTTAACAATGTGTTTTAGCAATTCATTTATCCACATTGTTCTAGGAGAAGAAGAAGATAATAAGATGGGAAATCCAACCCACACTACTGACGACTTAGAGACGATAATAAATACCAATGAATTTTATAAACAGAAAGGAAAGGGTCCCAGCGAGAAGAGTGCCCAGTCTTCAACTGTTAATCCTAAGACTACAACACCCCGAAGCAATGCTCCAACAACCCACCCATCTAAAAAAGAAATCTATAGTAGTTCAGGCAGAGGAGGAAAAAAGAACCCCCCTCGAGACATGGATGATTTTAGGGGATAAATTTCACTCATCGGCTAATTTTCCATGGTTTTTCCAAAAACGAGATTTGTTATTTTAAAAATGATTCGCCCAAATTCTATAGGATAAAATTATTTTACCTTAAAAATCGCCAAAATTTTATAAAAACTATATAAAATCCTTAGAAATTTGAATATATTACAAACATATCGCCAAACATTTATAGTTGGCATATGAGGGATTAGTAAGATTCACCAAGGTCTCTACATTTTAAAATAAATTTCCATCCTTAAAATCATCCCTGCCTTCAGGAAAAATTGAAAGCTCACATAAACTCCCTCTGAGGAAGAAGAGCATCACGTTGAAAGTAAAATCAATAGCTTCTCCCTCAAATATATGGAGCTTGAGACTGACATTGAGAAGATGTTTCCTAACATTGATCAGCTAAGAGGCGTGACCCACCATAATCAGTCATTGGAAATTGTTGAGAATGAGATCTTTGATGAAGAAGAATCATTTGTATTTCAGAGCGTTGTCTTTGACAACGAATCTAAGAAATTAATTATTGAGAAGAGTGATGCAAAGAATAAAAAGGGGAAATCGCGTTCAGAGGTTAACTTAAGAAATATGCGACCTTCCCATATTTCTAGAATCCATAAAGAAACTGGCGATGCATTGGATGAATCCATTGGTGGTCTCGAAGCGGAAAATATAAAGTTAAAGGAAAGGATTAAGGAACTAGAAGAGACCTTGATGCCTCTTCCACTTCTTGCCATCCCTTTGGCAATTGTCAGATCCACCACACCCGCATCCAAATTGAAAGGATCCTCAAGCTTACTCACATCAACCAGGATCCATGTGGAGAATAATATCAATAAAATAATGGCACTGATTACCGAAGCTTGGGAAATTTCAAATAACATGATTTATTTTGGCTCGAGGGTGCATGCCTTACATGAGTATTTACAAGCCGACCTAAAAAATGAAGAAGGTTTCTACCTTGATTTCGTGGTACCCTTTGGTATTAAAGTTTCCAACATGTTAGAGCTAAAGAGAAGAGAGGAGGACCTTCCCTCTCCAAGTTGGATCAAACAGTTGAATTCTTGTTGGAAATAAAAAATAAAGAACTTGAACAACATCGTTCAGGTGTGCAACCAAGACATAACAAGGCGAGAAGAGCTATTCAAAAGGCTCATGGAGGTGGATCTATCTGGAAGCACTAACGAAGTCCAAGATCCCAAGTTGATCCTCAACTCGTTGTTCTTAACAAAACAACAGTTCGATGAGAAAGTTGAGATTTTTAAAGGATTGTTAATTGAAATATTCTATGGTATAATTAAATATGATGAGAACGCCATAGATAACTGGCTAGTGGATTACTCCGTGAAAAATCAAGATATTGAAGAAGCATTACATGGAATATCCAATGATCTACGAGACTTGGAGGGTGAGTTGTTCAACATTAAAATCCTACATGAAATCAATGTGGCACCTATGAAAAGTTATATCAAAGAATGGTTCAAGAAAGCTATCGATAGACTGACCAATGAAGGGAAAGAAGCAATTGAGACGGTTCCTATAACCATTGATGAAAATGATAAAAGGATATCAACGAGAAAATGAACACACGAGAGACCATAATAGTAAGTTTATGATGATCACATCCTTCTTTTCTTAATCAAGTCCTTCATCTAGTTATTCCACCTCTTTAACTAGAAAGGTTTAACCGAAGACTGATAACTCCTTCTTTCTTCTTACCAGGTCTTGTTGATCCTTCTACCGCACATCGTCTTCCTTCTGAAAGCTTATTTCTTGTATTTATTTGCTTCATGGTCCACGAGAGCCCCAATCCTAGTCTTTAAGACACACACATTTACAATTTCAAATAATATGTAATAGACTATATATTTTTTGGAAATTTCAAGAGAACTACTTTGGGAACAATCTTGACTATGCATTGTAACCTTGTTTTCAAAATATAAAGTATTTCAAGTTGATCTATCAATATATTTATTTGAGATGCCCATGTGTCCACTCTGTTAAAGTTCTCTTATGCATGTAGATCATCTTCTTTTTATTTTGTGTGATCATAAATATTTATCTTAAACTATGATGGATGTGAGGAAATTTTGCTTATTTTCTTTAAATGTGTGAAAAGTGTAATTCGTGGTCCTTTCTCATGAACCTTCTTTTAAAAGAAAACAAAAACATTTTCCTTTTATTTGTTTGCAATTTTTTTATGTTTATTTGATTACCACGATGAACTTTTGTCAAGTCCCACATTCCGAATATTTAGAAATCCTAAGAAAATATAAAGAGGAGTACCACCTCTATAAAAACATAGGGGGATTTATATCCTCGTGAGGTTGTCGTTTCAGTCCTAACGGATTCAAGCGTCAACAAGACCTTAAACGTACAACACACAAATCACTCCACACAGTTCTTTGTCACACCTCTTTGTTGCACAAATCTCTATTCGACCTTCATCTCTCATTCTCGCACACTTTTTTCTCTTCTAACTCTTACAAAACATCCAATACATATTGAGCTCTCAGATAGCTCACGAATCAAAAAAATCCCGAGCTATCTCAACAAATGTCTAAACTAGAGATTTGTTCCTAAGGTTTAACAACATATTAAGACCTATCACAACAACTAGACACATAGAAAACAAACTCAACACAAATATCTTCTAGAGACATTTCATAATTACCACAATTTAAATAAGAAATTAGGGAACCAACTCCCTTGGTAAATGGTTATTGGCCCATGTGGTCAATTTTCGATTTTACTATTAGATGCTCCTACATCACCTTCCTTTTCTAAACAATTTGTTCACAGTGGTTTTGAGAAGTTTACACTTGTAATGATTTGTATAAGAGATAAAATATTGGTTATGGAGTTAATGACACGAGGACTAGTGTCGCTAATGCAATTGGAGTTTGAATATTGATTGCAAAAAGGTGGCATGGTTTTCACAATAAGAGGGTTGCTTCATTAACTAAATAAGAGATCTATTAATAAGAGATCTATTTATGGTTTATTGTAGCCTCTTTTCTATTGTTTCAATTTGTATTAGAATGAGATGCCTTCAAGCATGAGAGTTAAATATTTTGTTGAGTGTGTGGTCTTCCTTCCCTATTTGTGTTGAGCCCTACTTATTTCATTTCAGTGGGTACTATGTATGCCCTATTCCTAGCTTGACCTTGAACAAGAGATTTGAAACTATATGCATTTCAATTTTATGTTTTAACCCGACTCAACTAGTAAAAATAATGTGCCAATTTAAATTTCCTCGTACACCCATCGGACCAAATTTAGTGCTTTGTAAATGCTATCTCATTCTTTTTTAATGATCTATAGATCAACCCAAATAAATGTTGAACAAACATTGTGTCATGCTCATGATAATTAATGACATAAAACTAATACTCAATCACATCATATGATTCCAGAGTGTTGTCCCTACCATCAATGCTCACTTGTGCATGTCTATACAATACACAAGTGAATATAAACACCTACACATACACATTATCCACTAGTAAAAACTAACTTTAGTGCACAATACCATGGAAATTAAAATGTGTGTGTGTGGAGACTACACATAAAATACCTAGTCAGAATGGTAGTACTCACTTTGTATCTCTCTCTGGGAACAAAGTTACCAACTTGATGAGAACCCTCTAGAGTTCTTGTTTTCTTGGAGGTTTCATTTGGTGGTTGTTTTAACCCTCATTTCAAAACATGTCGTTGTCGATGACACCCTTTTATGCGGGGGTTACAATTACAACATTTTGCAACCATGATCTTTAATGTTGTTAACAAAATCCTTAAAATCGTCTCTTGAATTGAAAAGTGGCGCTATCGTTAACATCCCTTTCTCTTTTTCAAGGCTAAAATTACAACTGGTTTTAAACCATGGACTTAACAATTGGTACCATTGCTACACAAATATTAAATCAACCCTTGAATTGAAAAGTGGTGCTACAGGTAGCAATATTTTTGTTTCTTGAGGTTGAAATTATAACATATTTGAATCATGATCTTAACAACTTGTAGCATTACAACCAAATCTTAAAATCAACCCTTGAATTAAAAAAAGATGCCACCAATAACACTATTTTTTATTTCAAACTTAAAATTCCAACATTTTTTAAACCATTGTCTAAAAAAAATACCAATATTACAATCAAAATTGGTATACTCACACCTACTCTAGTATCATTTTCCTCTTAAAATAATTTAGAAAAAAAAAACCTTAAAAAATTAAATTTTTAAACTAATTATTATTTAAAAAAAATAATCTAAAATGAAAAAGCAAATAAATCAAAAACAAAATTCTATAGAAAAAATTATAGAAAAATGGTAAAAAAAATAAAATTTAAAAACTAATAAAAAATATTTTTAAAAACACTATAGAATAATAATATTATAAAACAAATAAACATATAAAAATATAACACAAACAAATTTAAAAAGAATAAGGAAAAAAATATTGAAAACAATAAAACATAATTAAAAACATGTGTTAAAGGGTTAGGGGGCCCTCCCTCTTACTATGTAAAAGGTTCGTAAAGAGGGGAGAGCGCTATTCAATATTATATATATGTGAATTAAAGCTGGGAGGAATGATTCTAAGAATTACCTTCTTCCCTCTTTTATATATATATATGAAAAT
>ML802060.1:202418-237531 GCA_009831015.1 Picea engelmannii
CCTATAATTAGAGGGAATGTTTCTATCCCCATTTTTAAAAATAGGAACAATGAGGCTTTGCGTCCAGGGTTTAGGGAAGCCCTGCTTGACTGCTAAATTGAAGAGCTTGTGTATGTGAGGGATAAGGATTGGCCCTCCAATTTTAAAAATTTCAGCGTGGTAGCCTTCAATGTCCTTAGCTTTCCCATTTGCGAGCCACTTAACCCCGAACTCTATGTCATCTAAAGAAAAAACTTCTTCCTTTGTAGGGACAATAGGAATGGTGTCCATGGAATTGGGGAACTCGTAAAGACTTTTAAGGTAGGAATTCCAGGTCCTTAAGGGAATCCTATTATTTTCTTTAGTATTGCGTTTTAGAGTTTGGCTCCAGAACTTCTTAGGATCCAACTTGTATAGTTGTGAAAGTTGCTCTTGCCTTTTATTGATATAGTATCTTTTTTTCCTTTTAATTAGGGATTTGTACGTATTGATCTTATCGAGTTTTAAGGATTCATTAGAAGCATCCCTAATGGATTTCCTAGAAATTTTACATTCTTTATTATACCAAGGGTTGGTCGTTCTATTATTCTTTTTATAGGACACCTCGAAAGAGAACTTGTTAATAGAAGTGGAAAGGGTAGTTGTAAAATTATGATAGAGTTCTTCAATGTTGTCCTTATAAGTTAGGAGGTTTAATTTACTATTTNNATCCTTTAAGAAAATGTCAACTTTACTTTTGTCAAAGCGCAAATTCCTTTGATTATCATAATTCTCTTCAATGGTGCTCCTATGCATGGAAAATTTTAGAGTTAAGGTTAAAGGTTTATGATCAGAGTTAGGCTCATGGTCATTTAAAAGGTCAAAAGTTGCTATTTGGTTGGAAATGGGGATATCAGATATCACATAATCTACAACACTACTACCTAGCCCATGAATACATGTCATCTGGTTGGAGTTTGGCCACTTCATTACTCCATTGCAAATTATTAGGTCTTGAGAGATGCAGAGCTTGACCAACTCAGTACCAAACAAATTCTCAACTAGGTCTTCAGAGCTTCTTTTGTAGCTATTAGATCAAACAAGGTCTTCATCTAGCCATAAAGGATCATGGTTGGGGTCATTACTTAAAAGAGTAACTTGTTTAGTTGCAGTCCTAGCATTAAAGTCTCCTAGCAGGATGATATTACCTTCATTTTTCAAATTATAAATATCTTGTTCTAAATTATTATAGGGACAATTTTTATCTAGATTATTTTTCTTATAAAATGTAGAATTAATAGGTGCAAAATAAAAAATTGCTATATACATCTTCTTAGCATTGGTGTCTGAAATTTCTATCCAAATGTATTGATTAAGAGGGTCAATCTTATGAAGTTGAATGTGAGGAGAGATGCTCTTTCTAATATAACAAGCTATGCCTCCTATTCCTCTACGGTGGGAGTTTTTGTTCCATGTCAACCACAAGACAAATCCTTCCATGTTAGGGACCTTAGACTCCTCATGCTCTCATGTTTCATCTAGACAAATAATATCAATATCACTCGGGATCCAACTTATCATAGGACCTTTGTGCCATGAAAAGCCACGACAATTCCAAAAAAGGATCCCGAGTGTCCCAAATTCCTATTTATTATTATCCATTTGGTCTCTATCCCTAACAATAGCTTTTCGATTTCTAATTATTGCCAATTTTCCTTCTTTCCTGGCTTCTTTTACCTTTTGAACTTCCTTCCTTATTTCAACTTGGTCTTCGGGAATGAGGTCTTCATTTATAAATATTCCTAACCCTTTTAAGCTTGGAGATTTACTAAGTATGCTATATTTATGGTCATTACAACTTACTTTGAGATGGATCAACCTATCTTTGTGATCAATTATTTTCGCTAGCCTCTTTGCTTCTATGAGGTAAGTTGTACCAATTTGTGATTTATTTTTTAATTCTTCTTTTACTATTGCTAGTGTATCCTCCTCTTGTTGTTCTTTTATACCAAAAATTATGAGGTTCAAAGATTTTTTGTTACGCTCATGGTCCAGTTCGATTAGCTTATTCATTTCCTCTTTTATTGGTTTGATATCCAATTTGTTTTCCATATTACTAAGGGTCAAGTTGTTGGTTAGTTTTTCTTCTAGCTCTTTAATCCTATCTCACAAGTTGTGATTTTCGTCAACCCCTCCTTCTTTATATTTTGTATAAAGAAATGTTAAGCAACTTTAAAGATTAGGTTAAGTAGTCATAAGCGAAATCTAAAAATTCTAGTTCTAGAGAGTTCACATGTTTGACTCTTTTTTTTATCCCTTCAAGGTAACCACCTATGGAGCATGGAGAAGTATTAGAAGGATTTTAATAAAGAAATATTAAACTTAAATTTTTATTTTATTTTTGAAATACATCTTTGAACCATTATCAAATTTAATTACTTTATTTATAATCATTGAAATTTATTATAGTTTTATGTCTCAATCTTGCTCCATATTATATGACATTATGTATTATTTGGTAAGATATGATGATTTTGAATATTCATTTTATAAATATTATTGGTTAAATAGATTAATTTTCATTTATAAATATTATTAGTTAAATATATATTATTTGATTTTAATTTAGATTATATATGTAAACCATGTAATTTTAATTCATGCAATTTTATTGGTTTTTTTTTTTTAATAGTTATATGTAGTAGATAATTAAAATTAAAATTTTAATGCTAGTTTTGGTTTTACAGTGTATCTTGTTTTACTTTTTTATTTGTATTTATATTAGAAAAATTCAAATATTCAAAGCTTTGTAGTCAATGCACATCCTCTAACTTCCATCCTTCTTGGACACTATGATGATGGGTGACCCACAAGGTGAAGTACTAGGATTTATGACTCATTGTTTCAATATTGCTCCAATTGTTTTTCCACGTCATCTGAACTCCCAAATAAATTGTGTATACAACCCAATGTTAGGTAATGAAGATTTTGCCAACAATTAAACCCATTTTCAATTTTCTTCTTTAATGGAAACCCTTTAGGTTCTTGAAAATCTTCTGTGTTGTCACATTTGTCCAAGGATGCATTATTTTTCATCTTACCTTTTCCTTGTTGTTTCTCTTCTCTAAAAAACAACAATACAAACTTCTTGTTCATATCGACCAACCTCCTAGCCGAGTGTGCACCTATCCATGGGGGATTTGATTAGCTCTTATGTGACTATACAACATAAGACTTCCCATCCTTCACAACTATCTATTGGTTATATCTTCTTTTAGTGATATCATCCCTAACATCTGCTTCTACCTCATCAATGAAGTTTACACTAATAGTAAATTTGAATTTACATTGTTTTATGATTCCCAATTCTATATCTTGTCTCGCCCATTCCAATGGATATGGATGAGGATGGTCATGCACCTTCAATTCGAGCTTCTCAACTAACTGGGTTGAAATAAAATTTCATTGTGATAAATGATGAAACAAGTAATCTAACTTAGTTTGCTCTAGCATAATCTCAATGTGACAGAACCTAATGATCTCTCTTTCCTCCTTTGGACTAATACAACTCAATTCTACCGCACTTTGAACTGATGTACATGTCAACTTACCTTTTATATATGAGTCATTCTCCACCCTTTGATTTCCATCCACAACCATCAAAGTCTTATTCTTCTTATGATGTTCTTTGGACCATTTTGGTCTCAGCTTGAGATGTAGTTGCTAGTTTCTAGCAACTCTCCTCTTTCCAACTATCTAAATTACAGTGCTTAAAAATCTTATTAGGGTTTTGATTTTTTGTTGCAATGACAACCATCTTCCCGTCTATACTTTCCCGTTCTTCTTTTCACCTTAAGGGTGTTCCTATAAATCTATTGTTTTGCTCCATTGAATTGATGTTTCTTGATCTCATCTCCTTCAAGGTATCATGCCTACACACTAGCCTCGCCAATGGTCTTAGGTATGAAAATAATCCCCTAATGTGACTTTGCAAAGATCCTAAGTGATTATAAGCACTTCATGGCACTTAAGCTATATCCTTAACTAGATTGCTTTCTCCAAAAACTCCATGGTGAATTACTAAACTGATTATCTTTGTCTTTGTTTGAAAGAAAGTCATCTTATCATTTGATCCTCCTGATAGCCAATAGGATATAATTGTGACTTATCATGTTTTCCTTAAACACTTCACATGTTTTCCTTAGTGGTTCATTACCGAGTCTTCTAACATTAACATCACTTTTTCACCATGTAAAAGCATAACCTTCTAACTCCAAATGAGCAAAAGAGATTCTTTGTGCTTTTCTAATATCATGCACACTAAAATAAACTTCTAACTCAGTTGCCACCATTGACCCAAATTCAAGGCATCTATCTCACATGCAAATGGCTTGATGTTAATCCATTCCTCTACTTTGAATGGTACTCGATATTTGTTGCATTCCCTTGTCTCCTTTGGTTTCTCCACTTCAGGTACTTTCTCACCTCCATCTTTTTGATCTGAACTGGATCTTGGTTACAACAGTATTTATGGGAACCAAGTCTCAACCTTCTTGTAACTTTCCCAGGTTAGTTAGCATTCATGGGTAATTTCTGCCAATTATGCTTAAATACCAATATGATTCGTAATTATATGGCCTATTACCAAAATGATTTGCCAACATAAATCCTATAAGACAAATAATCAAGATTGTAAAACAGTTCCTAGAAATCATGTTTTGCATTAACTATAACTATGATTTCTTTAACAAGACTATGCTAAGATAACTAAAAGATAAATCACACATACATAGATAACATAAGAGATACCATGGAGAAACTTATAGGGAAGAATTCCATGTTCAAAATGTCTATCTTGCTTTGGTTATTCTATTAATGGTTCTTTTACAGTTATAAGGATCTTTGTCTTTAGAGCTTAGGAATGACATGGTACAATGAGAATGTTGCACTACTCGTATCTAGATCTCTTCCATAGTTCAAAATAGCTATCTTTCTTTGGTTATTCTTTTAATGGTGTTTTTATAGTTAAAAGGATATTTGCCTTTAAAGCTTAGGAATGACATGGTACAATGAGAATGTTGCATTACTTGTATCTAGATCTCTTCCATAGACCATTAGTTCAACTTATGTCTGAGTTGTCCTCTCTATCTTGTACATACCATGCAAAATGGTGTCAACTTGACCAAAACATGTAGAATTGCATCAACTTGACCTATGGACAATCTTCTTCTTTCTCTTTGCTTACTCTTCATCTCTTTTCCCACTCAAGCCTTTAATCTAGCCTCTTTAGCTTCCAATTGGTTGAACCCCTCTTCCTTCTATGGACCCTTCCTATATGCTTGTGTTGTTGGGTATGTGGAAGATTAATAACCCCTATAATCATTTCTAGGACAATATCCCAAGAACTAGTTATAGTGCCCCTAGATTGGCGTTTCAAATTTTGCCAAATGCAAGTCCTTTTTTTTTTCTTACACTACCACATGTTTCCATCTTGTGAGGCCACATCGACTCCCAGGGAGGCCTCAACCCTTATTTCATGCACGAGATTCTCCTTAAATATCTAAAGAAGGTGGAGCCTCTAATGCATTTAGTCTTATGGCTTATTGTCCCAATGCTTCGTATGTGAGAGTGCTTGTTTCCTAGTACCACAACTCCATGCCACATCCTAGCCTACACCTATATCTATGCCTTTGCCTATTTCATGTGGAACTAAAACTCCCCACTAACTCCCTCCTTTTCCTCATCATTATGAAAGCTTTAACTATTTTTGAAAGGCAACAAAAAAAACTTCTCCAAAAACATAAATAACATTAAGCATGAAACCAAAAATTCTTAAACACAAAATTTCAACTAAAAAAATTAACCACTTAACCATTACAATTCACGATCCATTTCCATCAAACAAAAACAATGGAAAGTGATATATTCACTCAACTATTCTAATAAATTAAATAACCAACTCTACTTTTAACTCTATAAAGACAACACAAATTCTAATAAATTAAATAACCAACTCTGCTTTTAACTCTATAAAGACAACACAAATTCTAAATCTTATTTAGGTGTGCATCAATAAAGACAACACAAAATCTAAATTCAATAAACTGATATGCTCATGTTAGTTTATGCTGGATATTATGAATTAGAATATCAAATTCATAATGATGGAAATATTTTGATTTTGACTTTTTATTATAAAAATATAAACTGTATTGTTATAATAATATTATTAAATATTGTTTTGTTATAATAATATTATTATTTTATATGTATGGTTATATATATTTCTAACAAGATGTTTAATGTGAATACTTTTATTATTATAATAATATTATGGGTTATATGTTTTTAATAGTTTTTTAGTGACATCATATTACAAATGATGTAATTTTGTAATATTATTTATGTACTTTTTTTTATAAAATTTATATATTATTTGTTATGGGTTATATTAATATGTTTTGAAAAAGTAGTTTTTGGTTTTATGTATGGGATTAAGGATAAATATTTTTAAAAAATATATAATTTTGTTGGAGGTAGTTTTAGCAATGATTATAAGGGGCAGTGGCTTTTTTCTGGCTTTTTTTCTAATCTTCCCCGATGCAAACCTTATTTCAAATAATGTAGTTTTCCTTAAATAAAAAAAGTGACTTAACCCACATTTACAGCTAGTAGCCAATAATAACTAACCTCACTACTTACCATTTTCAAAAAAATACTTACCATTTTCAAAAAAGAAAATATTAATTCTGATAATGATTCAAATAAATAATGTAATTAGTATAAAAACTCATAGCTTATGATTTAGTTGGAGTCAAAGCCAATAACAAACAGTAACCATTACTATGGACAGGAAAATCTTGCACATAAAAGACTCAACTCTGATCGAATTGGGACCCACACAGAGTGATAGGGACCTTGGGCAGGAAAGTTTCAGGTGTCTTGCGCAGGAAAGTTTGACTTATGAATTGATTGAATAATGAAATGCTCAGTGCTTTGGTTAGCCCTATCTGAGCTCTTTGACATGTGTAATCATTTCTTGATGTTGAGAGGTTAAAGGGGGTTTGAAGGTGCTTTATTTTTTTCTCAGGGTTTGGGTGAGAGAGAAACCCTGATCACTCTATAGCCCTTTTATCCTCCATGAATGGAAAGAAAAGCATACACTTCTGTAGCCCTCAGCTCGAGGATAGTCCACGAATGAAAAGACACATACAAATCCCCTGAATGACTGTAAAAAGTTCCAGACAATTTCTGTTCATACTTAACTTTTGCCAGATCAAGAACATATGTTATTCCACTGTTACAGGTCGAAACGCTTCTTTTTATTTCTGTCTCACATCACACCACCGAAGACGTGGTGGTTAATTACTTGCATGTCGGTACAGACAGGAAGGGAGAGGCAGTTGCCTCTGCAGACTGCGCTTGCGTTATAAATTATGATGATCATATCTACTATCATTTAGTGGAACCAGTCGCTATTAAAACCCTCTCGTAGTTAATGCAGGGACGACCGACTCATGACGACGTGATTCCCTCTCACACTCGTACGACCACCAACACCTGTCACTCACTCCCCCACCTTCAGTAATTAACCACTTCTTTTCCTCGTAACTGTTCATCATGGAGTAAGTTAGTTAAGCAGAGATAAATTTTGTCTTGATTTCGGTGGGGAAGGTCGATTTTAAAATTGAATATGTCGAAGTGGAGTAATAAATCTCTCCCAGAAAAAAAACTGTTCTTCTTTGCTTCCAAGTAACTGTTCATAAAAAAAAAAAATGTGAAAAAACACTCAGATAACCCTTTAACCTAACAACAATTTGCTATCTTAGCCATTTTAAAAATACAGTCCAAGATTTGAGTATATCATGCCAGCTTCAAATCCAGTCAAACAGACCACAGTCATCTTTTAATTTGTTTTAACTTTGTTGAAACTGCTTATTCTAGTCTAAACGTTCTACCTTTGACTGTTTTCTGGTTTTATTTTTTGGTAGTTTTTTTTTGTTTGATTTTGCCTGAAATTTGGTGATGAATGGTTGGATCAAATCCGGTAATGAATGGTTTAATCTGCAGATTTGAATGGTTAAGTTTGTATAATCCAAGCTGTTTTCTGGTTTTATCTTTTGGTTTTTGGTTGTTTATTGGTAGTTTTTTCTGTTTGATTTTGCCTGAAATCCGGTGATGAATAGTTGGATCAAATTCGGTCATAAATAGTTGGATCTGCAGATTTGAGTGGCTAACTTTGTATAATCCAAATGTTCCAGGAGATTTTTGCCTGAAATCCGGTGATGAATATTGTTGGATCTGCAGATTTGAGTGGCTAATTTTGTATAATCCAAATGTTCCAAGAAATTTTCAACACGCTAAATCTATTTATGCATTCAAAAATACAATTTAAACAACAAAAAATAATGATTAACCAAATCCTTTCATTTGTCCAATCAAATTTAACTACTTCAATTACTGATTATTTCCTGATTATTTCCTCATGACGATTTCATGAAACACAGCCAAATTTATAGAAAAATTAAAAGATACATTGAACTTATACAGTTAGCTGTAAATCCATCACTCCATAAACATTCTACGCATGTCAAATCTGTCCAATTTTAATCCAAACTGACAGACTTTTAGACTACGATATTAATCAATCAATCAACGAATATTCTAACCCTGGCGCTGGCGTTGGCTTGATGTCGAATTATATTTATAGACGTGTGGCATTCTGACTTGAATATGTGAAAAGACTGGCCACTCGAGTGGGTTTGAAATCGCTGAGTTGTTTACCAGACGTGCCCCTCACTGTCACCGTCTCTGGTTTAAATTTCCAGATTCCATGAACAGTTATTTCAGTTATGAACGTAAGCGGGCCAAGATAAAATTGCTGTAACAACCACCACAGCCACAAGAGAATGAAATATGTTGAACATCAACTATTTTTTTTTCAAAAAGTGAAGAAACATCTTAAGCAGACATTAAGACAATTTTGAAGAATGGCAGTGCATATGTTAGCCTGTTAAATAAACCCAAAGAGTCTGAAAATCCGGTACACTGTTTGATTTTCTTTTGACTAACATCGTACATTGGAATGAGATAATCTGAGATAGATTATCAATAGCGCCAAAGCATATATAAAATTTAAATAAAGAAACACATGAAAGCCGAAGCCTCTCTCAGAATTCAGTGGGCGTCTGTGTTTGTGTTTGTTCAAGTAAGCGTAGCATACACTCTGCATATAATACTTAGGTTCTACAAGTCAGTAGTCAGTATACAAAACTTGCCCATTTATTTAAGGGCTATGGTAAGTATTTAATTTACAAGCCACATTCAAAATCCATAATGTTAATATCATCATCTACTGCCTCCATCGACTCCAGTATTGTGGAAGCTGAGCACAAACCAGAAGGATTCAAGAAAATATCACCAAACTCTTCCCTAAAATAATTGTCATCCCAAACGCTGAAACTGTCATCGATGGCCAAGTTCATGGATTCTGTAGAAAGATAATGCAGTGTGTCGGTACATGCTAATTCATCTGCTGGCCAATAAACAAAATCTAATGGAAACGAATCGTCAATGACAGAATCGAGGAGATTGCTGTCCAAAATGCTATCTAAACTCAAGTAACCGTCTAGATCAGGGCTGTTCTTGTTGCTGTTAAGATGATCATGAAAACATGATGATGGGACCGTAGAAAATCTGAGAACAGATGTTGGAGAAGAAACCAGCAAACATTCTTCCCCTGATGATTCTTCGTCGTAGGCATAGCGAGGAGGAGACATGAGCATGCTTATTTCCTCTGCATTAATGATCCTCTTCTCATCACCTGATGATGGTAATGTGTCTGTAGAATCCATCTTGAACTGTGCCGCACGGCATGAGCGTCTCTTTTTGACCATGAACGACGAAGATACTGAACTAGTGGGACTGTGTGGGGATTGAACCTTGGTCTTCCGGAGATTAGAAACAGAGGGAGAGAAATTTGTGAGTGCATGGGGTCCCCTGAGTTGCCTTGCAGCACTGTCATAGACTTTAGCAGCTTCTTCAGCAGTGTTGAAGGTGCCAAGCCATAAACGAATCCTTCTTGAAGGGTCCCTAATCTCCGCCGCCCATTTCCCCCATGGCCTCTGACGAACACCCCTGAACTTCTTGCGAGTGCTCTCATGGCCGGAGAAGCCCACAGCTTCTGAACAAAATGGAGAAGTTGCTGCAGAGGCCGTGCGCAATCTGCTTCTCGGGAAGAGACTAAGACCGTTCTTTATACTTTTCCTGCAGGCTCTCTTTTCAATTTTTCTCAGAGCCCATTTGGGCCCTGTTTTAGCTTGCTTTCTTGAAATCCTCGGTGATCTCCTCCTCCATGCTTTACTGTATTCTGAAATCCCAAACTCTGTTTCTTGTTCATCCTTTTCTTCTTCTTCTTCTTGTGCTTCAGATTCTGATGAAGAAGAAGGTACAGAGTCCATTGTAATACGGATTTCGTGCACATGCTTCTTCACTCGATTGGCATTCTTGGAGCAATTTTCTTCCTCGTCGCCAGATGAATCTGTGGCATCTGGGTCTGCGCAAATCACTCTCAGTAACCTTGGACGGACAGCCATTTTCCTCGATTTAGACTCATGGAAACCATTGAATGCGCATTTTCCAGAGGTCTTCATGGTCACTGTATACTCTTTCCAATTTCTTGCTCCTGCTCCTATATCTTCTCGTTACACATTGCTGCAGCACGCAGAGATTTCCTGAAAGATAATAGGAAACCACAAGAAAAACTGCATGAAAACCGCTTATTGAAAAAGAAAACACAGTGCATCAGTGAGCGTTTCGGTGAACAACCAAGTAATGGGAAGGAGGGAGCGTTAAGGAAGAGGGGAAAGAAATCCAAAGTTATAAGGTGACCGAACAAAACGAGTACCAGAATTTAATTGGTTAAAACTCACCATGCCGAGCCGACACTTGTGCATTCCAGTCCAGTGGTACTCACCAAGAAGAGTATCAGAGTGGAGACACAAGAATATCAAGAAAATAAAGTGCCAGCTATGTGGACTATGGCTGAGCCTGGCAGGTGGAGGGATCAGACCAAATGTTTTGGAAGGAGGATGTACACATAGATTCATATAATCAAGGCAACTCAAAAAGTTTAGCCCATTCCCACCTGCAAAGGACCCTCAGCTTTCCAGTTCCCAGCCGTTTGCTTGAAGATAGGATATGATGATGAAGGCAAACACACTCTGCCCAGGCCTCACAGTAAGCCCATGAAACCAATTATGTATAACCAACGCCGGCAGGACCTCGATTCCGGCAATACGCGTACGGTCACGTGGGCGGGAGAAACTAGCCTAACCACCTTCTCCCCGCACGCTCCGGGCCAAGTGCCAAGCGAGGAGCGGGCTAAAAAAAGCCGTGGGGCGAGTGGTGCCGCAAAGCCGGGCACGGCATTCGCATCCGGCCAAATGGGTATCTCGGTTTCTCTCTGCCCGTCTTTGTCTGCCGTGCCGGTGCGCCGAATTCCTTTCCTCCGCCGCCCGACCACCGCGCCGTTAATCTGACCTGTCACTCCTGAACACGTGTCATGCGTTCACCTACTTTGTTCTTTCCACGTGGTCTTATCCTCATCTGGGACACCACTTCTGTCTTAGTACACCCGTCTCGTCATTTACAAGACAACGACCTCGAGCCATCGTGGATATTTGGGCATGACACGTCACCAAATCTGATATCCTGCTGAGGGTAAAAATTACTTACCCTTCGTAACTTTTACATCGACCGCAGAGCCCGTGTCACATGGAGGTGTTTGGTGTTTTGCAATTGTTTATGTTGGTGAGCATGTTGGGCGGTCAATCGAACCCCTAGTCAAACCGACGTTCAGTTGTCGGTGTGAAAAGTGAAAAAATAATGAACACCCACACCCACACCCTCTTTCGTCCTGCGTGGATCACCGTGCGCCTCCCACCTCTTTTTTTTTTTAAACTAACATTTAATGTCAAGAATATTTTGTAGTTTGAACATATGTCTTCCCCTTTTTAATTTTATGTTTAATTAAATTGTAATCTAAGGAGGATGTCTGTATGCTATTAAGAAGGGTTGCCCTTCCCCCCTCTCATAAAACACATAAAGGTACAAACATTCTTAATTATCCAAATATTTTTTAATATGGGTTGGTGTGTCGGGGTCTTTTACGAGGTGAAAACGGTTATCTTCCTAGTAAAAAAATTAAGACGAGAACATTAATTTATAGTTAATTTTTGAAACTCAAAATATCATTACCCATTATAATTATAATTTTCCTGGTGCTCTCTCATTTCTCAAACCATCCTATGTTGTGTACGACGGCCAACTAAAGCTTTGGAATGTGTAGAGTGAGTAGGAAAGTTCCCTTCAAGAGGGATTCTAGTCATGGTACACGACACACTAGTCCAATGGTCCATCAACTCATGCATATGTGCCACTTCCATTTCCATCTTCTCTGTATGCACTTGAATCTATGGATATAGATGGACACATATTAGAGAGATATTGTGCGAGGTAAAATCTGTGTTGTGTTTTTCATTTATGAAAACACATTCATTTCTTATTTTTCAAAGATGAAATAAAATGTATATTCTAATCCATTTCAATGATATGTGAAATTGCATGGCCCATGGGAGAGAATATCCTAAAGGGTAGGGTTCCTAATGATATTGGATGGAAGGAACTAACAAGAAAACTTAAACTCATATTCCCAAATGGACTTAGTTTGTTTGCAATAGGAAAAAAAATGATCTAGATATTCATTTTTTCCATAAAATAGACACTTGGGTTGGGGTATCCTTAAGTATTTCAAGCAGTAGTCAATAGTTAGGTCTCCATTGAGAAAAGACCAAGATAAGCATGATTTTTTTAAGGTCAATGTACATCTTGCAGATGGACTTTAACCCTGATTTTAATTGGATTATTATATTATTTTTCATCTATCTCATTGCTTTCATAGTGGAAAAAATTAGAGGAATCAACTTGCAAGGTCATTTTAATGGCAGGTCCCAGTTTGGAAAATTGGGGTTTGAAATCTTCTGGAGCTGTTTAGAGGCATCAAACGATATTTTTTGGGGTCAAAATTTTTTATGTATCTCTTGATGCTATTCTACTCATCCATTGATGTTATTCTACGCATTGAGACCTTTCCAATGGTGCAAAAATAACGTCAATTGGAGTTCATATGCAAAAGTTGTTCCTCCTGCAAGTTGACCTACCGTGTTGACCACCATGGTACGAGTGGACGCCATGTCAACCCCCATTACTCTTGCATATGGGTCTAGCCACATGTGAACTTTCAAGAAGATTCTAGAAGGTCCAAAATTTTATCACAATTGAGGGTTGAGGAAGTCAAAACCCTACCCCTAGATGGCTATCAGGCGATGTTAAATACGAGGTTGTTAGGAGGAGGAGGGGTTCCATTCCTTAGCATTGTATTTGTTCCATAGTTGAGCAGAGCACCTAGGAGTGGTATTTTGACAACATAACAGAGGAGGAGAGATCATGTAGCAGCCATATAGGCCACAATGTCAAAGGCAACACCATATAGAGTGCCTCTTTCTTTGTTCTTTCATTTGAAGAAAAAAGAGCAAAGTGACCTCACCTTCTAGCTGGGTTTTCTCTCGTATTGGGTTTCTCAAGTTATATCTTATGTTTATTTGTGGATGGTGTGTGAGTATTTATTTTCATTCTCTATTTTTCTCATTTCATCTATTTGATACATTTTAAGCAGAAAACCGGTAATTAAAGAATATAAGATTTAAAGAAAATTAACCTTCACAGTAAAGATTTCAATATTTTATTACTTCTGTTGTGATGAACTATCCAATGGAATATCCATGACAGTTTACAGATCAAGCCCATACATCCATGTCTTTTATTTTGACTTTGTTCTCCATACTTTATTGAGTTTGTCATTCATCCTTGACATAGATGATAACCATTGGTATCCATCGACCAACTTATACTTCTTAAACCTTTCCTTTTATTCCACCACCAGTCAAGCCACCAAGCTTGCAATCATAGTAGTCCCAACTTCAAAAAAAGGTTATCTAGAATTATACTCTACACTTTCTCTACAATAATTATATCCAGTGTGATAAGCTTGAACTCTATCTTCATGATTTTCCAATTCTTCTGATCTCTACTTTGATTGTCACACAAATCTCTAGGGAAATAAATGCCTTTCCTAAAAATCCTCATAGCCAAGAACCAAAAAGTCTTTGCTAAGGGATTTTTTTCCTACAACAATACTTGTAACCACTATAAAAAGTTATCATTGAAATAAATTTCCGCCCTTGTAGGGTCACTCTTGTAGACTAGTTTATGCTTGATAGCCTCCCAAGACGGTCAAATGCTCTTTGCCACAAATGCCCCCTTCACATTAATAGAGGTTGGTGTAATTAGGACAATTTGTAATTGTAAATTACTCCATACCTTGAGACCGCGAGGTGCTCTCAAGATGTTATAGTAAGCTTCTTAACCTTCAATGACTCTAATGATCTTTTTACACAAACTACCAAAACCTCAGATCCAGTGGTAAGAATCATCATTCCTCCTTTATCTATAAGTATATAGAACAAACCCCAATTTACCTTATAAAAATATTTAATACCTCTCTTATTAGTCCTTGCCCTTTGGGATGAGGGACTTATAGTAATCTATTTTGCATTTAAGTATTATTTTGGTACAAAAACCAAGGGTATTTCCTTGTTTTAAGGCATAAATTTGAAAAAACATACCATTAAACTTCAAAATTCATAACATTTATCCTAAGTTTTGAATCAGAGGTCTTGTTTGGCCTCTTCCTGAGGTGGAAGCGGAGAATTTCTTAGCTTTAACGCCCTAGAAAGCACCAGATTTAATGAGTTATTTTTTCAAGCGAAGTAATGCTAGAACTAAGTCTAGCACTACTTCCATTAAATGCTATGCCATTTTTGTGATAGTTTAACCAAAGTTTTCACAAACTGGATAACAATTGACACATATTCCCTACACCTGTTTTGTTTCATGCATAGTGATGCAAGTTGTCCCCCATCTATCACACCTGATATGCAAACTGTCAAGGAGACCTTCTTTCTTCAGGATGGGCATGGTTCTACTCCGTCATGTGTGAATTGCTTCTATATCATGGTCGCTTCTATCTTTTATTTCTTTAGGATGGGCATGGTTCTATTTTGTCTACTGTGAATTGTGGCTCGTGCACAATGCTCTCCATAGGTGGTATGCACATCAAATTGAATGAGTTCAGTACCAAAGCAATGGAGAGATGGACTGACACTTGACGATGGTAAGCCCTAGACCCTGCAATGAACAATATATATATATATATGAATTAACCCTACAATGAACAATGGACTTAATTCTTTTGGAGGACTTATGAGAACGAGCCTTTAGTTGTCTATTAGATTAGTAGCTTCAATTTTAAAGTTAAATTTCTTACATGGGAAAAACAAATTACATAGTACTTACCTAGTTTTCCTTTTTTCATTTCTTGCAGGCATATCGTAGACAATATGAAATTACCAAATCTGAATTGTTCCAAAACACATAATTTCTATAGTCAATTATTGTAAGAAATTTTCATGCTATTCCCTAGCCTTGTCTCAGTGAAAGGATTTGATCCTAACCTTTAACCCTGTGATATTTCCCAATCGTATTCAGGCTTACCTTCCAATTCAAAATTCAAAGAAAATAAATTATTTATTTTCTTCCCTCAAAATCTTAGGTAAGGGAATGACTAAAAATTCCCCACCACTTCTTTCAATGCCTTACCCACTAAGATTGAACATAATGAATAAGGAGAATCTCTTTCTAAAGGGAATAGACTGATACTTCCACAACCAAACTACTTCTATCGTAACAATTAACTACAATAAATCTCCTTGTGACCTTTAGCCAAAGTGCACACAACTTATTCTATATTCATGGGGATTAGTTACAACCTGCAACAATGTCATTTAGTCTTTACGATACATTGCTTGAATAGATAAATCACATATATCTTTTTTTTTCTTTGCAGATGAACTACATAATCAGATGTTCCATGTGGGGCACTACCTAGCCTTCTTAGATCCTTACACTTACAAGAGTTGGTTGCAGACATATTCAATCCGTCCTGATGTGAGTGCAAAGGCATCGCTCTCTCTGTGCAAAGGCCTTGCCATAGTATTTCCCTCTTGTCGGGATTATCTACATTATTAGAGGAAACTACTTATACAAGCACGGGGAGAATAAATCTGTATTGGAATATGTAGAATCCCTCCTACCCCTAGGGATAAAGGTTTTCTTTGCATAGAGAGAGTGGATGACAAAGGAAATCCCTTCTGCTTAACGTAGTTCCATTTACTCATGAACACATCTTCCCACTCGCCTCACCCATGTGAGGCCCAAGAAGGTGGCATTACTAAAATCATCATTAATTTTTGTATGGTTTCTAACTCGCTCTGTGATAGTTGTGCCCAAATTCTCAAAGTGCAATTTTTTTATTTTTTATTTTCTAATTCAATTATTCCGCCTATGCTTAAGACTTGTTTGAGCTCTTTGATCACTCTCTTTCACCTGCAGGAGTTGTTCTATATTCTTCTTTCACAATCCACATATCTCTGATATCTCCTGCATTCCCAGGCTGCCATATTCTTGACTTGTTCTAAGAGCATTTGTTGTCTAATTTAATTTTTCTTGTGTCTGGAGCTCAATTCAGTGGGGAGAGCACACATATATGGCCAACTGAATGAACATGATGGATGTGGCTAAATTATGGATAATATGCATAATACCATGCCTTCACACCAGCCACCCCTTCCCAACGAGAAGCCTGCATGTGAGAAAATCGTTGTATGAAATAAATTATGGATAATATGCATAATACCATGCCTTCACACCAGCCACCCCTTCCCAGCGAGAAGCCTGCATGTGAGAAAATCGTTGTATGAAATATAAGGATAATGAAATGTGTGAAAGGTGATTTCACAGATGTAGTATTAATTTGGCACAAAAACCAAGGAAATTTCCTTGTTCAATTAGATTTTGCATAATATTTAATTTCCTTGTTTAATTTGGCACAAAGTATAGTTGTATAATATAATCTGGACATACATTTGAAAACGACAATATGAAGTCGAGCATGTGGACATGAAAACACGACTATGACTATCGAACCCATAGAATAATAACTAAAATATAATATATATTTTTTTATAAAAATAAGATTGAGAATTTTTTTTTTCAATACATATCCAAATAATATAACATTTCTTTTGTATTTCTTTTCAAGGTAAGGTTATAAGATAAAACCAAGAAAGGAACTGACATTTAATTGTTTTATTCTTTCTTCAAAACTTTGAAATAATATAACATTTATTTTTTATTTTGCATTTCTTTTCAACCTAAAGTTATATAAGATAAAACCAAGAAGGGAACTAACATTTAATTGTTTTATTCTTTCTTCAAAACTTTGCAAAATCTTTTAAAGCTTCCCTATATATTTTGATTTTTTTAAATTACCTTTTAAATAACATATTTATATAACATTCTTACATGCACATATGATCATAATACTTTGAATATATAACGTAAGAGCTAACTACTTCAATTACACTAATTTCTTCACCTTTTTAAAATTAAAAATTAAAATATTATAATCTTTATTTGCATTTTTTTAAATAAAATATTAAAATATACACCTATTTAAAATTTAAAATTATAATTTTTATTTGCATTTTTTAAATAAAATATTAAAATATATTATTTTAATGTAATCAACTTATACACAAGCGAAAATGAGAGATAAGTGAGAGCATGTGTATCAGAGAGAAAAGCCTGATAATTAAGGTGGCCAAAGTGGTTGTCTCTAGTATATTCTAGCTCTCTAACTAGTTTTGCTAACATCAATCTAAAGATTAAATCAAATTCCTTTTCGACTTTATATGTCTGAAAGACTATTGAATGACCTACAACTTGTCCTGGACTTTGATATTTGTTCATTTAATTGTCACGGTGACTACCATCTTTTTTTTTAATAGAAACAAAGTAAAATTTATATTAGAAAAACTACGAATAAACGCAGGCGGAGTACAAAATATGTGCTACAGGAGTTGTAGAAAACAAAATTCACTCCCCTGTATATTCCCAGAAGGAAGTGGTGAGCAGGGGTAGTGTTTTCTAGTATGTTAAATCCTATTTGAGCTTCTACAGTGAAAATCATGCAAAAAGATCCTAATAAAAGCACAATGAAACACTGCATACACTTAAAATTTGTTTTGGTCCGGTGCAGAAGAGTCTTCTTCTGTTGGAGGCCGCAAATTTAGATCCAATCGCGGTCGAGGTCCTGGCGAGGAAGCTCCATCGGAGATGGCTGTAGTCGGGGAGGTTGAAGGCGACGCAAGCCCAACCACAAATTGAAGAGCTTCTATCTGTTGCCTTAACGCTTCACATTCATCCTTGTTCCTCTGTTGTTCTCCCCGATGTTGAATGGTAATTTTATTTATGGATAGAACTTGGGCTGAGAGAGCTCTCAGTTGAAATTGCAGGTTTTGCACCGTGCTCACCAACTCATCGTGCTCTTCCACTGAAACCACGCGTTGATTGTCAGGGCTCCTTCTCATTTTGCCAAATTTCCTTGCGTTGTCTGTCTGAATTATGCGAGAGTCTATATCTGTGCTCAAGGGCGGAGTGAGATCCGCTCTACTCTGTGAAGTATGGAGTATGCCTACGAGATGAGCCACTCCTCCTCTGATATGCTCCATCACCCTTGTTGGATTCATCGAACAGATACGATTTCCCGATTTTGGACACGAGTTGAAGCCATACCCGTTGTTGATATTGGTACTGTTCGCATTACCTAAAATCAATGCATAGTACGCCCAAGGCATCATGCTGTATAAGTTCCTCCCACTCCAGGCCTTGATTCTACGCATAGGAGAAGCCGTACGGATGTCGAAATGACCTCCCAAGTTGGGGGATATGGTTAAAAAGAGCGGGGTGAGACGCGCTGATGTGAGGGGGGAGGCGTCTAGGTGTCAAGAGGTGAGGTGAGGCAGCTTGTGGAAACTGCCAAGTGTGTCAGGTGTTGGGGGTAGTGGGGAGGCGTTATGACGGGACGAGTTCACGACCCAGGCCAGGAAATTCCAAGTGTCGCGCTGAGTGGGTAGGTGTGTTGGCTGCCATGCGGCAAGAGCTTGACGGAAGTGTGTCGTGGTCATGGGATGGGTTTTTAATGTGTGAGGCCATTGACTACTAACGAGCCTTGCTCCAAGGCAATGGCCAGATTTTCTTGGGTGTCGGCCATTTGATTGTTTCTTCGAAGGACATGGAAGAGGGAAATATTGGAGAAGTGATTGATAGTTGCCGAAATTCATTGGAGTATGGCCTTTAAGTGAATATTCGGGGGGTGGGATCCTTTGCGTGCATGGTTCATAATTATCTTAGAGTCACCGATCACCGAGAGGGAGTGGATGCTCAGGCTTTTAGCGAGAAGAAGGCCTTGGTACAGGACATAAGCTTCGGCTGGGTTATTGGTTGCTATTCCAAGGCTCTAGTGGAAGGAGAGTGCTTGATTTCCTTGTGGGCAAATGATGACCCCTCCCACTCCTGCCACCCCGACACGGTGACTACCATCTCGCAAACATATGGGACGTGGATTTCAATGAAATTCTTTCTCAATGATTCTGACAAACAAATTCAAACAAAATCATTCAAGCTTTCAACAATGACACCCTTGCCCTAAAGACAGGTACTTGTTACTTTACAACTCATCTTATTTACTTTAAAAACTTTCTAAGATATTTCCCCACAACCAATAAATTCTAAATAAACAAAACTAATAGAAAAAGTAATATACATAAATGAACCTCGAAACTTTGTTCCGGATATAAAACTTAACTTAAAAACACAGATGCTTTACAATCCATTTTTAAATATTCAGGAGTGCACCTCCCAACACTTTTGAAATAAGCATGGAGAGCAGGAAAAGACAAAGGGAATTGCCCAACTTAAACACCTATCCCAGAATATCAGCGAATTATTATAACAAACAACAATAATAAAAAAAACATTACTTGTTTGTCTTTATGAAATTCAGAGCCTTAAATATTTGTTATCTGAAATGTAGCACTAAACAAAACTGACTTTGAATACCATGACATAATCATAGTAAAGGACCCCATCTTGAAAAAATAAAGAACAATTCTTTAAAATTAATGGTAATATTAATTGAATATATGAGATGATCATTACATTTTAAGGTAGACAAAGACGAAACCTTTTCACTTCGAAATTTATATAATATATGCGAGATATTAATAAATAAAGTGTACACGTGAAACCCACTTCATTTTAATTAACATTTAAGCCACCGTAAGTTATATTTATTTATTGAAACATGGAATTAATCTTTAACAATATATCACCTCGTGCAAACATTGATATATGTATTAATTTGTATTTTATTGTTCAAAATTATGGTACATTCTTACCATTGTCTTGATTTTTTAATGAAATAAATATTCTAGTAAAAAATTTCGGTTACTTTTCTTCATTTTAAGGATAGTTTTTATAGGATTCCATATAAGTTTGAGGATTTGTTAATATATAACTTAACATCATTATAATAATATATTTATTAAGAGCTCAACATGTCATTACTGGAATTGAACTTGGGTGAGGAGGATAGCAAGCATTCCTCCCAGGGGTGGTAGGTGCAAGAGGGAGTCTTCATGATCCGAGAGGAAACAAGGTTGTTTATTACACCTGGGGGTTCGGAAAGGTCTCAGATAATTTAGCCAAGGCTTATTCATTTTGGTGTGATCTCTCCATAGCAAACGATTTGTTTTTTAAGATTACAATATTATTTGGGGATTTAATGTTGATTATCAAAGAAATGGTTGATCTAGCTAGCCTAGGGGGGAACACATTGAACTCAATCATCGTTTGAATCAAACGAATCCTACCACATTTCAAATGGGTCTCATTTTATCACATAAAGAGGGAAATGAATGAAGAAGCAAACCATTTGGAAAACAATGCATCCTCCTTAGGCTCAATTTTTTTGAACCAAAAAGGGGTGTTAATATATAACTTAATCCCATGATTCATTTGATAGTGGACATTAATCGACACCCCATCCAATATGTAAGCTTTATTAATCAACAACTGGAGGAGGACAGGGAAGAACAACATGAGGTGGTCTACTCCTCATTCCCATATGGTTTGGTAGGTCTCATCCATGTTAATTCATTATGTAGGTATGAAACCATGCATGGAATATGGGACAATGTTGAACCTGCGACTGGCCTTGGGATGTTTTCTAGGCGATTCAATTTGGATTTTGCTAGCATTGGAAATTGGAAACGAAATTAGCATTCTATCAGTGAAGCATTATGATTTTTGGAGTGGAAGTGGTGAGCCTCTCGGTAGGCCAAATTCTGTTTGCACCTATTCGTGGGTGGTGGTTTTAGGACAAGTTGGGCCTCTAATGTTGAAACAACAGATTGATTCACTAGAGGTTGAGTGCCATAGAGTTTGTTCTTTGGTCCTCTTTCAATGTATGGACCCACTCTCTTTCACCTCTAATAACCATGACACCAAGAAATTGCTTCAAGAAGGGTTAATGGAAGATGAAACAGTGAATCAAAATTGAGATCCTATGGAGATTGAAGACCCAAGCATAAGGCAATGTCCATCTCTAACTGAGTTTGAATGTTTTTTCAAGTTGTTTGTATTTTGTTTCAATATGTTAAGCATACCACTAGTAGAAATGGGTAGAACTCTTGTTTGGAGAAGACGTTATTGATTATATCTATTACTATAGAAATATGCACACAGTTCTGATGCAATCTCTAAACTATGTTGAATGTAATCGTTGCTAACTTCGACACAACCTTCTTTTGAATAAATACAAATTTTTGTTTTGATTAAAAAAACAATCATTTCTCCCAACCACCCAAGCTAAACCCAATTGACAACATATATTTCTTGGCATGAATAGGAAATAAGTACATTCTCAATATATATGTTTTGACATAATTAAGAAAAAAAATTTCTATAGAGATGATTTTCAGAGTTTCTCATTTGTGAAGGTCTTTTAGTAGAGGTAGTAAGCAACAAGTTTTGCAAAAAATGGTCTTTAGTGCACTAATTTGTTAGTGGCACAGTTGTGTTCTTAATACAAGAACACACCAACACTTCATGAACCACATGCACTGAAGTGGAAATGACACAAAACAACACCTTCCAAATAATGATGCACTCAATGTACCATATTGTTTCGTTGAGGGTGCCAATTTTTTATTAGAGAGGTTGTAGCAGAGGTTTTTTTATTTCTGTTCCGTTCTTGTCAAAATGCACCAGTGCAGTCTTGACAAACCCATCCCGGTGTGTTAATATAAGAAAAACACCCTAGTGCATTAATATAATAAAAATGCCCTGGTGCGTTTATAATTATTGTGCACTAGTCCCATAGTTTTCATCGTATGCAAAGCAATGTTGCTCTTATAATTTATGTGCATCGATTCCACCTTGTTTGCGTATGAAGCATCAATGCGTTTTAGTTTGTTTAGCACTAGTTCGTTTATGTTATAGTGGGCACCGGTGCAATTAAGTTATTCGGAGACCCGATGCATTTAATATAACATGTGTTTCAATGCTTGTATAATTAATACGTACCAGTGTTTGTTTTACCATGTGCACCGAAGGGTAGTGAAATTTTGAATATTAGAGGTGAGATGTCGACACCATTATTTTTACTGAGCACCAATGTGTATATTATAGTAAAGACACCAGTGCATAAATGATATTTAGAGCCCTAGCATGTATAATAACAATAACACATCAGTACGTACATTATATTTAGTGCCCTGATGTATATTTTAAACATGAGCATCGTACAATTTTAAAACGATAAATATTATTGTGCGTTATATCATTTACTGAACAATGCGTTTTCTCAATAGTTCGTATTGGTGCATTGTTATAATTAATGTGCACTTGTGCGTATGACTCCTCAAAGTGCACTTCTTTCTATATTATGACACGCGTCGTATAGTGACTTCAAAAGAATATAGTGCATTGATATGTATGTATTTTAATTAATTGTTTTTTACAATTTTTCAATTAATCATGTCAAAATCAAATATTTTTTTATAATAATAAATTGTTTTATATTTTTGTTATTGCATTTTGATATAATGATTGCATTAATGTGTTATCCAACGAATTACACCTCTTTTATTTGCAACAATGTAAATCATCCACATATTAATTATTCAGGAACACAACATTTTACAACATTTCACAATGCAATGAAATACGAAACCCATTTTATTATATATGAATAGGATACCCATTTTCATACAAAAATGGACAAGGTAAAGGTCCACAATAATCAAATTGCAACCAATATGTAATTGTTACACTTATTAGTAACATGTACTCATGCAATTGGGACAATATGTCGAGTACATTAAACAAAATCGTTGATTTTCAGAGACAAATATTCTAAAACATACAACTTTTAGTAACATTCAATTATATTGATTTTGTCAGTTGAATTGTTGTCATTGCTTGAGATGCATGCATGCCTCATTTCTTCATCATTTGTAGGAAATATTGTACTTTGATTTTTTAACATAATGTTTCTTGATCTGCTTGTTTATTTATGTTCTGCCTCTTCATCTTCCATCTACAAATGTATAGAAATAAACTGTAATAAGTATATCTACATTTATATATGATCGCGTAAAGCAAAAAACATACCTTAGCACTAAGTCTTTCATAAACAATACACATTCTTTCGAAACCATGCTTCATGCATTCTTTCAAAATATCCTTTGTTGGTTGCATTCCATACTTTGTTTCCTGCATGTTTAATATGACATGACAAAGAACGATTGATCAAATCAATAAAAGGTTTCCTTGTTGTTTCATTAATTATAAAACAAGGGAAGTTAAATGGCATAGCTACTTACAAATTGTTCAATTAAACTCTCATACTTCAACATATACTCACAAGCCATACTTAGTCCAATGTTTATCAATTCATTGGTTGGCTCTTCTTTGTATGTTAGCACTTATTAGAAGACATACATGGAAAAGTGTGCAATAATTATTTAAATATAAAGATCACAACAAACATGAAATTTTAAGAAAGGCCGAAAACATAAATACTCACAAAGTTTACGATCAACCATTTTATTTCTCGTCGTCATGTCTTATGTGTTAAATGGGTTCTATTTCTTTTTCATTTTTGTAACAAAACAATTGAAAATCAATATTTCACGTGATAATTCAATTTGATGTACATAAAAAAAATGATTACATACCTCTGATGCACATTGTAGTTTCTATGGCTCCTCTTGCGACACAATTATTTTAATTTCTTTTACCATCTTCGTCTACAATTTTTTGGACACCCCTACCGGCTCCTTGTTTGTCCTTTGAGATTTTCAAAATCTCCCTAAAAAAAATGAGTTAGGAATCATCAGATATAAAAATTACATAATTTTAAAAAATATAAGATCCTAGTGCATATAGTAACTTAATATGCACTTGGGTGTCAACCATATTTATATGCACTGGTGCATCAACCATATATACATGCATCGATACAATATAACTGTGTTGTTGTGAAATTGAAAATGTTTTACAAATTTTTGTATTTGGTCGGTGCTTTATGAATTAAGAAAATCATATCTTTCTAAGTATCGTTTATTACGCATCATTGACCTGTGAACAAATTTAAGACATGGCGGTTTATATATAAAAAGCAACATTTTTTTCCATTTTAAATTTAATGGAGCGATTTGTAAAAAAATGTGCCCCGATACTTATCTAGGTAAAATGCACACCGCCAACCGTGAAAATGAAATGAGTGGTTTCATTGCAACATATAGGAAATGCCCATATATAAATAAACAAACCCTATAAAAAAATTTCTTAAAAAAATTCTCCTTGTGAAATATAGAAAGAGAAAGCAAAAAAATAGTGAGGAAATTAGGGCTTCCAATACTAAAGGTAACCATGAAACCTTTTTTTTGTTTGGGAATGCACTGAAAATTGTTTGAATCAAATAGAGGAAACATTAAGATGATTAGTAGAATGAAATTATATACCTGAAATTTATCCTCTGCATATTTCTATGTGATCTACAATAATATCTCTAGAATTTGGCTCTTACAAAAAAATCCACCTACTCCGAAGTCTTTGTTGATAAATCTTTGTTGCACAAATATCCCTTCTAAATTTTGGAGAAGACATAAAAGAATGAATAGGTTTTTCCTTTATAAACACAAAAATCGAAATTCCCACTGATTTTTTCATTGTATATTTCGGCACATTGATGATAAAAATGCACTTTCTTTTTGAAACTAACATTTTTGGTGCGCTATACAGTGAATAGAACACCAGTGCGATGTGTTCATATAACACATTGATTTGTTTTCATAACAAAATTAGATGCATTGATAGTAAGTGCGCATTATTTTTAAAACTTGCTTAAGTTAGTGCACTATACAGTTAGAAACACATCAGTGCGGTTTGTAAGTAATAACACATCGTAAGAAAGTTAAATTTACAAAATTCAAATGCAAACATCCACATTTAAATTTTGCATAGGTTTTGTTTTGCGGAGGCAATAACAAAGGTCAGTCTTCAGTGCTCTTCTCAATTAAATGCACTGGTGTGTTTGGTTTATCCATATGCATCAGTGCGTCTTTATATGATGAAACACACTTTTAAGTTATAAAAGTTATTTAAAATTATTTTTGAATTTAGATTGTTCTATTCTTTCCTAGATGACGGTTTTGGCTCAAATGCAAAAAAATGAATTATAATATCGAACGACCAATTCTTTAGATTCCATCGCATTCCATATCATTGGAAGTCCTTCAAGTTCTCTCATGTTGATTGCAGTACATCTAGATTTTATTGATAATTCATTTTATCTCATTGAATTTATATTATGTATGCAGGTGCAGTTGAATAATTGTTCATTGAATTTTAGAGGATCAATATTCAGGCTCGAGTTCAAATGCTCAAGATATTCTAGTAGTCCCAAAATTTCGCAAGCTCTTATCAAGAGAAAGATACCGCAAGCAAATGTTTCATGAAAATGGACAGTTGTTTTACCCTACCAATCGTAACATTCCATATTCCAACAACCAACTTGGATCAATGTTATTACATCATGAATTAGATCTCTTTTATGTATACAATCTCGTAGGGCATAAGAAAAAGATGATTGAGTAATTGTATTTTTGGATTTTCAATGGATCTAATGTAAATGTATTTCTTAATTCAACATTTTTTTTATAAAGTGGTTGGTTGCATGTTTATTATTGGGAAAAAAATGTCCATGCTTCTAATAAGTGTTTGGTAGAATGTTTGAACATATTAAATGCATTATGTTACTAATATTATCGATGTAATGTTCAATATTTTTACAATCAAGATTATGATTATGAGTGACATGTCCACCATCTCTCATTACACCCCACTACAATGCCAAGTCATGAGCTTGTTGCTAAATGAAAATAGCTTGAAAAGGAAGCATACCGAGAATGGTTGAAACAACCACCTATTCAATTACCACTATGTCCCGAGTCACCAATTCAAAACCTCTATAATAACACTAGTTCTTCACATGTTGGGGATGAAGGAAATGATATAGAGGTTGGTATGAATGATTTCTTGTGGGATACTCAATCCATGGAAGGAATGCTATTAGATGCATTTCAACAAAATGAAATAGGGGATGGAGTTGATGCCGTAGATACCTTCTTCGAAAGCCTGAAATTTTCTTCCACCACCTCTCTCTTTGGTCGAGTACAGGGGTCAATGTCTACTCGGATAGGGACAACAATGTTACTGTACAACTTGAAAGCAATGTATGGTATGTCAAACACCTGTTTCTCAACACTTTTGAGGTAACTAACCATTAAGTCCCCTAATTTTTTAAGGATTCTTGTCACACAATGAAGGAAGAAAAGGGTTGATTTTATTCATGCTTAATGACAATGTACATTTCTATTTCCCACTAATTGCAAGTTACTCAAAGATAAGGTACTTCTGAGTGATAATGTCTTGCTCTATAACTGTGTAGAGGCAAAACAACTGCTGAAAATGTTGGGTGTTGAGTACATATAATACCACGCATGTCTGAATGATTGTATTATATACAAAAACAAATATGCGGACAAAGAGATATGTCCAAAATGTGTGCATGCCAAGTACCATAAAAAAGGGTAAGACACATGGTCCTCCTCATAAGATATTGAGGCACATGCATATAATTCCAAGGATTCAAAGGCTCTTTCATTGAAAACAATTAGCCATGTTGGAGGGGTGGCATGGTTCACATAGAAGTGAGCCAAGAGTTATGCGAATCCCAATAGATTCAATAGCCATAAAACATATAGAGGATACATGGCCCGATAAATTAAAGGATGAAGTACAGAGCCTACGATTGAGCATAGCTATGGATTTATTTAACCCATATTCCCTTCAAAACACCAACTATTCTATTTGGCCAATGGTAGTGATCAATAACAATATCCCCCCATGGTTGTCCGTGAAGAATGAACATCTTATGCTGGGTCTTATAGTCCCAGGTAGAAGACAAGTGAAGAGAATAGATGTCTACCTCCAACCACTGATCGATGAATTTAAGAAATTATGGGAAGGGATACATGCATATGATGTATCAAGACCCATCCCAATAGAGAGGTCTTTTACGTTGTATGACATATGTGCATACACTACGCACGATTATCAGGACTAGGATTTTTCTCCGGTAAACATGTTGATTGATTTCTTTATATCTATAATGTTATTTGTCATAGTTCATTTGGTGCAACTATATTTTTGACACTAAGATGCTTTGTATATGATAACATCACAGGTCTTGTAATAAAAGGGTATCATAGATGTAAATGTTGTGGACCTTTTATAAAGGCTAGGTTTTCCAACCATCAATGAAATTCGGTGTACGACTGTTTGAGGGTATTCCTCCTAGAAGACCACCCTTATATAAGAGTTGCATCTACTTTCAATGGTAAACCAGAGAGAACCCAAAGACCTGAAATAATGACATCGATATATTGGGTTAGGGCATATGACATAGAGAAGGATAAGGAAATGGAAGATTCATTGTTTGATTCAAATGGGGAACCTATGTTCAATGATCCTAAATTGTTTGACACCTATGTTGAGAAAATTCCCATTGGGATGAAAAAGAAATCTATATTTTATGAGCTTCCATATTGAGAGCATCTTAATATTGGCCACTTACTAGATCCCATGAATATATTAAAAAATATTTCATCTTCTTTATGGAGGCACATATCATTGAAAAAAAGAGATACATTGGTTGTTAAGAGAGATCTTATTGCTTCAAATACTAAAAGAAGGCATTGACCAAGAAAAGAAACTAGAGGAGAGGCTGGTCCCTCTTGGTATTTTAAAGAAGGTGATGTCCCATGGATTTTGAAGGAAGATTATATTTCTATGGCAAAGGATGCTATATTGGGTGTAAAGACACTTTTTTTATATGTGTCGAGTCTACGATGTTGCTTCATTGTAGAAGGAAATTTGTCGGGGTTGAAATCACATGACCATTTGAACCTTCTAAAGGTATATATGTTGAATACATGATTCTTCTTCTATACCGATCTCAGTAAAAATATGCTCTGCACTCACAATTTAATGGAAATTAATGACGTGTCTGTCTATTTTGTAGTGTCATTACCCTTTTCTCATACATGGTTGTGTGAACCACGACTTCCCCTAGGACCTGCAACATGCCATATATAAATTATCTGCATTTGTACGTTGGAACACATTAAGGGATATTCATATGGATAGCATTCCATGGTGGTGTCGAGAGATAGCTGATATTGTTTGTATGTTTGAGATGGAACTACCCACGAGTTTTATGGACTTGCAATTCCATATTTTAATTCATCTACCTAATAAGGTTGAATTAGCTGGGGTGTTCTCATGTCGTTAGATGCTCTTCTTAGAGAGGTACATGAAAAAATTGAAGGGGTTTGTTCGAAAAAGGGAAAAACCAGAGGGTTCTATGGCATAGGGGTATATAGTATACAAGTCGTTCTATTATGCCAATGAGTACACAACATGGATAGTCGTTTGGGATGACCATCAATATGAGGACAAAAGGAAAGGGGAGTTACTCCATACAAATGGAAAAAGGGGCTTGATAAAGAGTAAGTCAGTTATATTTTGTCAAAATAGTACATGAATGTTTTTTACATTGAAGTTGATAATGTATATTTCATCCCATGCTATTCATTTTGAATTCTTGTATACATCGGTGAATTTAGAAATTGATGCCATCAATAAATTCATTATTTAAGTATATATATATATATATATTTGATCTCATCCTATTCGTTTTGAATTTTTGTATACATTAGCGAATTTAGAAATTGATGCCATCAATAAATTTGTTATTTACAACAGGAAGGAAACACTGTTAGAAAAACAAGACCGTAGAGCAATAAAATAAAAAAAAATGTGGAAACAAAACACAAAAGATACACAATACAATAAAGACATAGATTTATGTGGTTCACCCAGTGTGGGCTACGTCCACTAGAGAAATTGCCAGGTCTTTCCTTTATTATTATCCAACATATGAAAGGATACAACCTACAACAAACCCATTGTAACTTCCTCTTTTTTCTCTCACAGTCTCCTATCTCAGAATACAATATTCGCCATCATCCATAGCCGCAATACATTTCCCTCATAAAAGAGGGTTTCCTTCTAGGGCAAAAAACCCTAACATAATCTCTATCGTTAGATCTGTGAACTTATAATGAACGGTCCAGATTTACAATGAAATTACAATATACATTTACAAGCCAATTTTTCCTTCGGGGGCTTTGCCCCCCAACCCCCCAGCTGACGGGATAGACCCCCGAACCCCGCAGAGGGGGTAGCCCCTCTCTACACTCCCCCATGTGGAAGAGTGTATATACTTCTGGGGTGTAAATACTTCATGGGGTATAAACACGGCTGAAAGTAAAAGACCTCTGAATCCGGAAGATAATTAGGCTCCACAACCAACAAACACGACCCTGGGTTGCATTGTATGAAGAGAAAAGAAAGAAATGCGACAGTGACAGGAAAACATTCAAATAGTGGAATGGTAGAATCATGCCTTATCCTGATCATTTAAAAGAAAATAAGCCAAAAATATGTCCCAACAGTTGGGTGACTGACTAGATAGAAGAGAAATATGGGGTGTTTTATCATAACCTACGTGGAGAAGATATGGATGCACTAAACATAGGGATTAAGTACAACAAATCTGTAATAAACTCTTCGAGTACCATGTTCTATTTATAATATTGCACATTTGAATTGTAACATGTATTATGTTTTTATTAATGCTTCAATTATTAGACATATGTCACCGTCCTTTGTTCGCATTTTTATAGGTGCATTTGTTCCCATCTATGTGCGAATATGGACACCATTTTCACACTAAGTATGTTGATGATGGAAAATTAACACAATATTGTGGAGTGGAGGTGGAGTTCGACCAATCTAGTTGTGCTAGCCACCATGATCAAAACCTAATAAAGGGGAAGTTAGGTTATATAGGAAAGATACAAGATATCATGCAAGTGGACTTCTCATTGTTTCAATGTGTTATTTTTTGTTGAAAGTGGTGGAATACCTTCGACTGGAGAAATGTAAAGGAATATCGTGATAGTGGGCTAATATGTGTTAACTCTAAAAATATGTAGGTTGAAAGTGGTGGGATACCTTCGACCGAAGAAATGTAAAGGAAGATCATGATAGTGGGATTATATGTTTTAACTCTAAAAAAGTTCGAGTTGAAAGTAAGGAGCCTTATGCTTTCCCAAAACATTGTAACCAAGTGTTTTTTTACCCAAATGTGTTGGATGGGGATTGGTGATTCGTACTGAGACATAATATGATATCTAAACATATTTTTGAGAACACCAATGTCACAATTCCAAGCAAGGAAGATAATCAGGGTGATGGAAACAAAGACTAATTTGTAAAAGATTTGTTTGGGCACTTATATTGTGGATCTGTTATTTTATTATGGGTATCTATAATGGTCAATTATGTATTTTTTTTCTTCATTTTATAATTATGTTGGATATGAAAATTTAACAACCATTTACAACCACCATATTGAAAACACATTAAATAGTACAAACATAAGATGCGGTTTTGATATATTTTTATTGTCGTATTTATTGCTTATTATAACAAATTTATGTTGTATTGTATTAACACATGTTTATGTTAACCTTTGAATTACTAAGAATTAATTGATATATCACAAAGTTGGTGACGTATGGTAGTAAATATTTGTTTTAAATTATATTTTATTTTTAAAAAATGAAGATTTTTTTTCTAGGAAAAAAATCCTTTATATTCAAAGAGAGAATATACATATTACAGTCTATCAATAGGCCTTTGCAGGAACCTTCCCATATTCGCTACTATCCTGCCAAAATATTCCCATTCTTCCTTTTCACATGACCACGATAATCTTATACAGGCCATACAAAACCATTAATACAAAACATTTCATCCCTCAAGTATACTCAAAATTGAAGTTCGAAAGCTTCAGATTCAAGGCCATTTGAGAAGTCATAATGGATGAAGGTTACCATTTTGGAGTTCAAGAACATTTTTGGATAATTTGTCATCTTTCATGTTCAACTCTCTCAATATATGGTGGAAAGAAAACCATTCAAAAGACTGGCAAGCAAGCTTGATATCTCTCATAATCGGGTCCAGAATGATATTTTGAAAGTTAGATTTTCCCTTGGCCCAATCAATCACCAACTTGGATTCCCCTAACACCTGAAACTTTTGGATGTCCAAATATTTGGTTGTTTCAAGAAGGGTCCATAAAGCAATCATCTTTGCACGATTGCTAGTCCGTCCACCCATAGCACATTTAATATGCACATAATGATCTTGACTGATGAATAAGACCACACATACATTTCACTTGGATGGTTTTCCTTGTGCCGCCACATCGAAATAGCCCCACGAGACCTCGAAATACAAAGAGGGGAGAGACATATTTCTCTTCTTTGGTTCTTTAGGGACATCTTTGAATTCCTCATCTTGGCTGAATGAGATTGTGGCCATGACCTCCAGAGGGACAAACTTGTCCATAAAGATGGCTCAATTGCAAGCCCACCATATATTTGAAACCATAAGACAATCCAAAGAGAATTTGACCTATCCATTATCCAATGCTCGAGACATTCTTCAAGGCTTCCATTGTTCTATACAAAATTGATGCCAAGTTTATCCTTGATTAAAGAAGCAACTTTTCCTGCATAAGGACATGAGAAAAAAACATGAGGAAGAAATTTAGCTTCAGATTTGCAAAGCACGCACCTATTAAGTCCAATCCATCCCCTCTTTATCCCATTGTCCTAGGTAATAATTTTGTTTTTGAGAGAAAACCATAAAGTGAGCTTGCATATTATGGGAGATTTTAATTTCCAGAGAGGTTTCCACCACCAAACATTCATAACAGGCCTATTGTCCTCAAACCAGGATTTGTAGCCAAGTTTTGTGGTGAAAGACCCATTACTTGGGTTCTTGGACCAACATAAAACATCCTATGACTCGTTATCAATGGAGATGGAGTTTTCGCAAAGCTTGGAAATGTAGGAGTCCCATTCTCTCAAGAGATTGATGGGGAGGAAAATAAAGGCCAAGTCTTTCCAACCATGTCTCCCTTGCGGCTGAGGGATTCCTATACTCACATCTTTTAAAGAGTGGATATTAGCATTACGAATATCACACTGAATCGATTGATCTGGAAGCATAAAGACATTACCCACTCTGAGCCATGGGTCTTCTCCCACTCTAATCTGTCTCCCATATCCTAATTTCCATATAGTCCAGATGCCAACCAAGGGGAAAGAATCTACCAAGGCTTTCCAAATAATTGAGCTTTTAGAATATTTCACCGGAGTTCTGAACCATTATGCCAGAGAGATGTTCATCAAATACTTTGAACACATCACCCTTACCCATATCGAGTTATTTTGCGTAAGCCTCCAAAGGTTTCTTCCTGCTAAAGCTCGAGAAAATAGTCGAATATCCTTAAGACCCCATCCTATGAACTCTTTAGGAGTGACTATAGAGATCAAACTAGTTAGATGAAGCTTCCCTGGGGTTCTTTGACCAGACCATAAATAATTGAAGCTTAGCCTTCTAATCTTCTCTAGAATACCTTTAGGGATTGCCACTATAGCATCCCAAATGATGGAATACTTTCTAGAACTGACTTGATCATATCAAGTCTTCCTCCTCTCGAAAGAAGCCTATTTGTCTAGAATAAACTTTTGGCTTCCATCTTGAGAATAAGCCAATACCAATCCCCTTTTTTATATTTATCAGGTTTGAGATGAAACCCGAGATATTTAAAACCTTCATTGAAATTTCTCCTCTGAGGAGGGATAAAGGAAAGGAAAGATCAACCTCGCCATCAGAATAATTGTTAAGGAGCATACATGATTTTTCCAAATTTATCTTCATGCCTATATCTTTGCTATAAAGATCTATTATTCCTTTTAAAATTGAGATATCCCTCAATGCTCCGCAGATGCAACAAAATACATCGTCGATGAAGAGAAGATGGGTTATTATTTCCGTCTCTGAGACCATTATACCCGAAAGACGTCTTTGCACTCGTTCCTCTCTAAATAATATGTTTATCCCATCTTCTACAAGAAGAAAAAGGAATGGTGAAAGGGGGCATCCTTGTGATATACCTCTTGAAGCTTTGAAGAAATGTGAAGGGGGCCCATTAACTAAAATAGTAAAGGAGGCACTCTAGATGCAATCCTTGATCCAATTGATGATGTCTACACTCATTCCAATGTGAATTAGAGCCAATCACAACAAGGTCCAACTTACTCTATCATAAGATTTGGACAAGTCCAATTTTAGGATAGTATCCTTGAGGTTATTTTTCTTCACAGAGTGAAGGACTTCTTGGGCCATGGAAACTGCATCGTGAATCTGGAAATTTTGCATAATTCCAAATTGTTCTTCCCCTATGACAGAACTGAGTCAAGGCCTTAACCTTATTGCAATTAACTTGGATATTAATTTGTACACGACATTGCAACATGAAATGGGTCTGAAGTCCTTGAATGAATCGATGTTTTTCTCTTTCAGGATAAGGAAAAGAAAGGTGGAGTTCAAAGCTCCGTGAAATCTTCCAACCCTTTGAGATTATTTTAACAATAGTAATAGATCATCCTTGAATAGCTTGAAGAAATATTTGAAAAACTCTACAGTGAAACCGTCTGGGCCCTGACTTTTTCCATTATGCATGGAGTTTAAAGTCATCCATAATTCTTTCTATGTCACTTCTATTCTTAAATAATTATTCATCTCTTCCATGAAGAAAGAGAGAATCTCGGAGACTAGTTCAAGTGTCTCTTGGATTGGACAACCTGTCGGGGCTGAAAAAAGGTTTTCGAAGAACCATGCACCAACTTCCGCTTTGTATTGAAAGGAATTTACAAGTATTCCTCTTCATTTTTAATTTCCCATATAGCGTTTAAGTTCCTACGAAGATTGGCGTACTGATAAAAAAATTTCATATTGTTATCATCTGCTTGAATCCATAAGGTTCTACTTTTTTGTTTCCACTCCAATTCTTCATTTGTGAGCTAAATGGATTTTATTTTCTCCAAATACTTCAACTCGTCTAACTTTTTATCATCAAAGGACCCTTTATTAATACTTTGTCTAATGTTGGAAAGATTAACTTCTACTTCTGAGATCTCCATTTGTTTTTTGTCCCTCCAGATAGGGATCCATAATTTTATAGCTTCCTTTATTTTTTTCAAGTTTCCTACAAACTACATCATCATCGAATTAAGGTTCAAGGAAGAAATATTGACACAGTTTGCATAAACTAATCTTTTGAAATCTTCATAGGCTAACCATACTTGAAATCTTCATAGGCTTTTGATCTTGAAGTGGAACAAATGGATGTGAAGACAACATTCCTACATGGGGATCTGGAAGAAGAAATCTACATGAAGCAACCAGAAGGCTTTGTAGTGAAGGGAAAGAAAGAGCTAGTCTGTAAGCTAAAGAAGTCACT
>ML802060.1:269223-288880 GCA_009831015.1 Picea engelmannii
AGATTTTTGGTTGTCTAGGAAGATTAATAAAAAACAATATAGGGATTTCCTATAGCTCTTACATTATTTGCTAAGTAGTACATATATACAAGTTTTATTTATAAGGGATTGATTAAATATTACATGCACTTAGAGTAATCATGCATTGTTCCAACATGTTTAGACTATGCAGATGATGAATACAGTGCATAGAATTTTGTTACAACATTAATATGATTTTTAAGTACTGTTGTGTAGATAATTCTGAGGTTTGTGTAGATAATTCTGAGGTTCAAGTGCCATCTCCAAGTTTTGAGCACTAACATTAGGTTCCGAATTCCAATAGAAGATTGAATCACTTCACAAAAATGGATAGAAGCATCAATGATTTGTGTACATCAATATACACCATTAGAAGCGTAAAATACAASAAGCAATATTAACTATGTTGGAATTTCATGATTAGGGWCAACCCATAAATATGAATATGTTTGTAAGTTTAAAAAGATATGAATAAGATGTTTATAAGTTTAACAAGATATGGATAAAGTTAAAAATTCCCTAAACCATTTGTTATCCCCAGAATTTATCCATTTGGTCTAAAGATTCTATTTGATTTGCTTTCACAGAATACAAACATAATGCACATAACTTATTTATGCTAACTATATGCACGCATGATACAACAAAGAAATATCATGAATAATTTCTTATATATTATTAAATTTCGTGAAACAAAAGGGTTAGTTCAAAATACCCAATATATAACCTTGAATGCATAAATCTATAATACTGTGCATCACTGGCCAAGTTGAGGTATTGACAAATCAATTGTTTCCTTTTCAACAAAGAAGGAAAAGCATTGAGGTGTAAAATGGTTGTATACATCTATTCGTTAACATAATAAAGATAGTTGCGAAGGGATGTTGGGGGTATAAATGATTAAAATATAGAGCTTTCAGTTGAGAGATGTCAATTAAGCTCATGTGTTTCACTGTTGTGAATACTTGATTAGTTTGAGTTTCTTAAGGAGTTATGGAAGGAAAGGATAAATTAAAGTAATTAAGTATTATAAAAAGGAGAAAAACTAATTAATAACACATTTAAGTCAAATTTAATCAAATTAAGATAAAATAGATTAATGCATGGGGATTTTTGCATGGATGATAGGTGAAGTCCTCCATGGAAGTAAATAACTATTTATTAATGGTTGAAGGGAGGTTTTTTTAAGGCATTTAAGAGAGTTATTTAAGAGGTTTTTTGTTTGGCTCTTGCATGTGAAGGTAATAAAACTTTGTTGGTAGTGTATTAGTCTGAAGACATGGGAGGGAGGTTGGGAAGATGGCATAGTTTTACTAATTAAGGGCTTGAGGATTCTTAGTTTTAGACTGAGGGGTTGGTTGGGAGGATATTTTCCCCCTAAATATTAGTTGTTAGTCACGATGTTGTTGGTGTTGGAATAGTGACCAATGCTGAGAGGGGGGTGAATCAGTATTGAGCACTTTTTGTTATTTTCAACCATAACATGTAAACATTAAGTTATCAACAATTTATCACTTATGATTACATTCAAGATATCATCATAATATAACCATAGATACATAGTACACAAGAGTTTTACGTGGAAACCCAAATGAGAGAAAACCACAAAGCACTTTTTAATATATATCTTGAATATTACATCCACAGGAAGCACCAACTTCCAAACTTCTTTGGCACCAACTAGAAGGAGGCACCAACCCTATGTTTACAGGCTCCAACTAGAAGGAGGTTCCAACCTCCTAGTTTATAGGTTCCAACCTGAAGGAAGCTCCAACTCCCTAGATTCTCTAGCACCAACTGAAAGGAGGCTCCAACCCCCTAGTTTTATGAGCACCAACTCAAAGGAAGCTGCAAATCCCTTGAAAGAACCAATCTGCTATCTAAAGACACCAATATTCTTGTGTGCCACCCAACCTCCCAAAAATATAAATAAGAGACTCAGCCTGTCACTGTAACTGTCAATGATACCGATACAACATCATCATCAACCTGCCACTATTTTTGTCATTGATACTGATACGTCATCATCATCAACCTGCCACTGTCACTGATATTGATACATCATCATCATCAAAACTGGTTCAACCACATAAAGCTTATTCCAATATCACCAATAATAATCCCCAAATGATATATCCAATATCACCAAGATATGCATCAAACCATGTACCAAAGGCCTCCAAAACATGTCTCAAACCATGTGCCAAAATATCCAAGATACAAGCATAAAACATGTACCAAAGTATCCAATATACAAGCCTCAAACATGTGCCATAGCATCCATGATATGCCTTAAATCATATGCCATAATCTCCAAGATATGCTTCAAGCATATACCATAACCTCCATGCTACAAGCCTCAAAACATATAGAAAACACACCTTTCATTCTATGAAAACTTGGAGCATAAGATCTCAGATCATCAAACTTTCCTCAACTTCAACATCAAGAGAATAACACCTTCTTCAACTTTAGAACAAATACATGATTTATCCACTGTCAACCTACAGACACCCGCATGTTGCTTCACTGCAATCCGCGTATACCCTATACATGATTCATCCATCTGCAACATGTGTATATATGTGCTTCACCCTTATGAAAACCACGTATAACCTCGAAAAACTGGTACGATCACCTCTATACACTTCACTCTCCTTGACCTCCTTTCTCTGAGACCAGATTCACTTTGCTAAGATCCCCAATCCTCCTAGCACAAGTGGAAACCCACTTAAATGCTAGTTCCATTCCACAAACACACACTTGCTTGGATATACAATGATGTGTATTTATACCCTTCCAAGTAACTTCTTTGCTTGATATTTGAGCTGACCTGTAACTTATTGTTTGCAACAAATTTTCTACTTTAATTAATTTTAGGGCCAACTTGTAACTTCTTTGACCTTAGATCTGGAGCTTCTTGACCATACTTCGAGGCTTAATCTTTAATAGGGTATAAATTATCAACCGTGAGGAACCACATGGCATAATACCTAATGTTGGAAACGACTTGACAATGATTATCAATGCAATGAGGTTTTCCATCCATTTACAATGTCCTTCACTCTATTTTTCCTCAATCAACTTTGGGATTCATGACCACACCTTCGGGGCTTCTTACTTATCCTCTTAACCATACTTCCATGGCTTCTTGTAGACTTATTCAAATCATATTCCCGTGAGGGCCATGCTTAGAGCTACGCCATAAGGGGACCACTTTGGATATTTCTTCAAATACACCCATAGAGGCTTCTGGACTTCTTCTAGGGTTTACATCAATGACAACCAATTTTCCAACAATCTCCCCCTTTGTCATTGATGACAACACTCATACCCCCCCTATGACCATTACTCTCCATGTCTTCATGTTTCTGATATTTCTCTCGTGCTTTGTTCTTTCTCTCCTGCTTTTGTTTTTTCTCTCCCCCTTTGACATCAATGGAAAAGGCTAACCCCCCCTGACGATTTCTCTCCCATGTATTCTTCGCAAGATTTTGCATAGATGAATATGGGGCTCTTTGTATATCCTTCCTTTCCTCTCTTTCGGGGCTTGTCCATTGGTACTTCCTCATGTAATCCATTGAAGTATATTAAAAGTGTTCATGTCAAAATTCCTTCATCACTTGAATTCAAAGCTTCATGGATTGTCATGTCTTCACTAAGCTGACATCAATGAAATAATCATTCAACAATATCATCTTGATAGTATAACTCCTCCTAACAACTTATCTTCCCCTATCTCTTTGTGCCTCTCACAACTTGCCTTCCTATGACTAGTTGGTTCCACCTGTCAATATGCTTATTTTCTTAATCATATGCTTAACTTAACATTCCTCTTGATGACAATGCCAACAAGTCCATCTTCCTTTATTCAATTCCTCATGATATCATGCTTTCATTCACTGTCATGTATGTTATTTGGTTCATGTCAAGTATTGTCATCAAAACCTTCCAAATATCTCATGAATTTATCTATGTCCACATATCAAAAAATTGACCATGACTCTGCTACTCAACTGCATACAATGGTGATCCATCTGTCACTTCACTGTTCTGAGAGCTTCTTCGAATCTGTTGCAACTGATCACTATATATTCATGTTTCTCAATCTTAATCAAATATGTCCATTAGTTTTCTTTATCCTCAAATCAAACTCTACCAGTATGCAACATTTTGAAATGAATATATGCCTACTTGAATAGATGCTTGGAATCCTCTATATGATCATGAATCTCTGCCTCAAAAGTCTGCCAATGATATTCGTTGCAACTTCCATCTGACCTCTTCATACTTGCATGGGGATGAGTTATGAAACCTGCTACTTAATCAACCAATCACGTCACGAGACATTTTGTACCTCTGCCATCAGACCATTCATAATCTTCCTTCCAAAAATTTGCAAATACTTCAAACTACCCAAAAGATAGTTCTCCAATCTGTAATAGTTTCTTCTTAGACTCCCCCTCTTCAATATTCACATTACTAGGAGTCTCTGATCCATATGGCTTAGAAAACTACATAAGTATGCTTTGTTGCAGGGTTATCATTCTGAGTTCTGACATCTTCCTCTTTATATATAGATTCATCATGATCTCGCACATCTGCAAATCTTGTGAGTATGATCTTGGGGAGTTCTTCATTTACATGCTCTTCTTGTTTTTGTTTTCTTCTCCAAACCTTCTTTTACCTAATATCAGTGTTTTCCTTCATGGAAGGCCTTATTATGCTTCTACAATCATGTGCTATATGTTCATAGTTGTGACATTTGTAACATTAAATATTGAAGGGGGGCACATAAACATCTCTTGCTTGAACATTTCTTCCATATGATCTGCAATTTATAGATTTATGTCCAAAGTTATTACAAGTAAAACAATAACCAGGAAAGAAACTTTGATACCTAGGAGTCAATGATCCTCTTTGTGATGTAGTCCTTCTGAATTCACACCTTAACTGATCACAATCTTCTCTTATGTTGAAGCTTCTTTGATTCATGGAGGTAGAAGGTCTTCTTGGAAATACATCTCTTCCGTGTTCATTCCTCTTTTACTCTTGTTGATCATGATTCCTTCCTTTGAGAATTTATGCATAATTCTTAAACTTCTCTTCATTCTTCTTTTCCCACGATCTAAAACACTTCTTTTCAAATTTCATTATTGGTTGTGTGGAGCTTCTTATCTCTTCAACACTCTTGTTGGGATTGGCAGTTGCATATTCTTTGCATGAGGCCTCACCAATGTATCGAAGACTTTTTTTACTGAAGGGTGACCTTTGACAACTAAAAATATCTTCTAGTACTTGAGATGTCTTCAAGTTTTTGTTGAGCTTGTCAACTTCAACTCTCAATGAGACGACTTCTTCTTCAAGATTCTCACAATTTTCTTCTTTCTTCATCATCAAGATCTTCATTACTTCTTTCGTTCTCTTTGCTTCTTCAAGTTGGGTTTTCAAGGAGATGATTTCTTCTTCGAGTCCTTTTTCTTGTTGATTAAATTCCACTTCATCTTGCTTAAGCCCTCATATATTTCCTTAAGATGACTTGTCAAAATCTCTTCTCTCTTTTCTTCTTCGTTTACCTTGATTTTTAAGCGAGAAACTTCTTCTTCTTCGTTGACATGTTCTTTTCTCTGTAATATTGTTTCATCTTCCAAACACTCATTTATTTTATGCTTTTCTTCCAACTTTTTTTTGAGAATTTCTTCAATCCTTCTGGCTTCTTCTAATTGGACCTTTAGATTTGTAATGATTTGCTTGACTTCTTCATAATTTTTTGGGGGATTTTGAGAGCCTTCCTTTAGCTTGATCAATTCTTCCTTGAGCGACTTGTTTTTCTTCCTTTCTCTTTTTATCTCACTCAAAGCGTTGATTAGTTCTACCTCAAGATCCACTTTGCCTTCTTCATAATCTTCTTCGTCACTTTCAAGTTCTTCTTGTTCTATCTCGATATCTTCTTTATCTTGATCAACATGCTTTGGATCTATGGTTGCAAGAAGAGATTACTTAGAGTAGATATTATGTAGCTTATCCCAAATCGCTTTAGCTGACAAACATTGTCCCACTTTGACTTCTACCAAATCAGATAATCCATCTAGAATGACATCCATTTCTATTTTGTTGTTCCTTTTCTAATTCCTTTTTGGCTACAGTCTTTGGAGGTTTCTTTGAAGTGGTGTATCCTGTAACAACTGAGTACCAAACATCATACCCATGTTCCTCTAAAAATACTTTCATTATTGAGCTCCATATCTCATAATTTTGACCATCTAACATTGATGTTCCATTACCTGTGTAATCCATGATCTACCTTCCAGTGGTTAGATTTATTTTGAAGGACATGCTCTGATACCAATTGTTGGAATAGTCACCAATACTGAGAGGGCAGGTGAATCAATATTGAGCACTTTTTACCATTTTCAACCATAACATGTAAACATTAAGTTATCAACAATTTATCACACATGATATCAACAATTTATCACTTATGATTGCATTCAATATATCATCAACATATAACCATAGATACAATATAGTACACAATAGTTTTACGTGGAAACCCAAGTGAACGAAAACCACGAAACAATTTTTAATATATATCTTAAATATTACATCCACATGAAGCACCAACTTCCAAACTTCTCCAACACCAACTGGAAGGAGACATAGACCTCCTGTTTACAAGCTCCAACCTGAAATAAGCTACAAATCTCTAAATTCTCTAGCTCCAACTAGAAGGAGGCTCCAACCCCCTAGTTTGCAGGCGCCAACCTGAAGGAAGCTCCAACTCCCTAGATTCTCCAACACCAACTGGAATGAGGCTCCAACCCCCTAGATTCTCCAACACCAACTAGAAGGAGGCTCCAACCCCTTATTTTTATGAGCACCAATTCATAGGAAGTTGCAACTCCCTTGCAAGAACCAACCTGTTATCTGAAGACACTAATCTTCCTCTGTGCCACCCAACCTCCCAGAAATATAAATAAGAGACTCAACTTGTCACTGATACTAATACATCATCATCATCAACAACCTGTCATTGTTTCTGTCACTGGTACTGATACATCATCATCATCAACCTGTCACTGTTAATGCCACTGATATTGATACATCATCATCAAAACTGGTTCAACCACATAAAGCTTATTCCAAGATCACTAATAATAAACCCCAAATCATATATCCAATATCACCAACATATACATCAAACCATGTACCAAAGGCATCCAAAACATGCCTCAAACCATGTGCCAAAATATCTAAGACACAAGCATCAAACATGTACCAAAGTAACCAAGATACAAGCCTCAAACATGTTCCATAACATCCATGATATGCCTTAAAGCATATGCCATAATATCCAAAATATGCTTCAAGAATATACCATAACCTCCAAGCTACAAGCCTCAAAATATATAGAAGCCATACTTTTCATTCTGTGAAAACCTGGAGCATAAGATATCATACCATTAGACCTTCCTCAACTTTAGCATCAAGAGAATATCACCTTCTTCAAATTTAGAATAGATACGTGATTCATCCACTGTAAACCTACATACACCCATGCTTTGCTTCACTGCAATTCACGTATACTATATACGTGATTCGTCCGTATGCAATCCGCGTATATACGCGCTTCAACCTTCTGCAAATCGTGTATAACCTTAGAAAACTGGTACGGTCACATCCGTACACTTCACTCTCCTCGACTTCCTTTCTCCTAGGCCAAATTTGCTTTGTCGAGTCACCAATCTTCCTAGCACAAGTGAAAACCCACTTATGCTAGCTCCATTCCATAAACACACACTTTCTTGGATGTAAAATGAGAGGTTATTGATGTGTATTTATACCCTTCCCAGTAACTTATTTACTTGATATTTGAGCCAACCTGTAACTTCTTGTTTGCAACAACTTTTCTCCTTTAATTAATTTTACGGCCAACTTGTAACTTGTTTGACCTTACATCTGGGGCTTCTTAAGCATGCTTCGAGGTTTCATATTTAAGAGGGTATAACTTCTCAATTGTGAGGATTCTCATGGTGTACCACCTACTGCTGGAAACGGCTTGACGAGGACTATCAATACAATGAGGCTTTGCATGCATTTTCAATGTCCTTCACTTTTTTTTTCTTCAATCAACTTCGGGCTTCATGACCACACCTTTGCGGCTTCTTACTTAACCTCTTAACCATGCTTCCAGGGCTTATTGTAGACTTATTCAAAGCATCTTCCCGTCAGGTCCATGTTTAGAGATACGCCATAAGGGGACCACTTTGGAGACTTCTTAAAATACACCCATAGAGGCTTATGTACTTCTTCTAGGGTTGACATCAATGACAACCAATTTTCCAACAGTTGGAGTTGTTGTTGACTACTACTAGTGGATGATTGTCTATGGATATTCCTCTTCTCCTAGCTTTTATAGGTCTAAATTTTATTTTGTATATTAAAGTGGGAGATTGAAAGGAATCCACCCTTGGATTTGAAGGCTAGATTCATTCAATGATCTTGTGGGAGCCGATACCCATGAGAGAGAATCTCTACAAAGTAACACTTTATAGACCATTAGGGACAAAATCAATCAATAAAACTATGCTAGCGGTTTTTTTTCTTCTCAGGATACCGAAATTTCAAGAAAATGGTGGGAATTAGGCCAACTTTCGAGATGCTTGAGGTACATGGGTTAGCATGCCATACCAGATGCATGGGGTATGTGGGTTAACATAATAAACCATATGCATGGTACTATCTTGATGAGGCCTTGGGGCCATAGATGCCAACTAAGGTTGAGGGGGTCATAATGCATGATAATGAAAGTCTAGGAAGATGGCAAAGGTCATACTTGCTTATGGAGATGATATGTTGGACTTTTGATGCTTAGGGTTAATTGCTCAATTGGAGTTGTGGGGTGAATTTTTGGATAACCTTTGAAGATGCATAGGGTGCATGAGTCAACATACCAGACTAGATGTTTAGTGGAAAATAATACTGTCCAAATGAGGCCTAAGGATAGAAATCCTAGTTATGCCACAATGTCCAAAAATATTAGGTGTTGAAGGTCAGTGAGGTGGATGGAGTTAGAATCACACTCCATTGAAGCTATGATGATGGACCTTTGATGTCTGTTATAGTCACACAAATATAGGGTGACAAGCTATATTATAGTAGAGCAACCCATGCCATCGTGAGCATGACCATTCACGAGGAGCTTAGGGGAAATAACCTAGTGATTGTGAATGGTATGATTTAGGAGAGTATAGAAGATAATGGGAGGAATCATAAGATCAAGGGAAGGAAGTATACTAATGTGGAAAATAATGAAAGGGTGTGATTGACTTGATTTGATACATGTTTTTACTTGTTATTGTGTATTAGGTATGCAAGAAGTCTAATCAAGAGTATGTAATTATCACGAGGCATCCACTCACCGAACCTGTGACATAGCACATGTGTTCATGGGATATTAAAGAATACCTCTATTTACATTATATATTGATAAATACATCCCAAAATGCTTTTGTTGAACCCCCTTCCCAATACATCTTTCCTATAAAATAAACTTTTACTTTTACTAGATATCCACTATTTTTACCAAATACCCCTTTTTATACCCCCCAACACCTATAAACCCCCCCCATACTTTGCATCTCCCCTGGCCAATACCTACAATATATTGACACTATCTTTCATAATTTTAAAACCCACTTTATGAATGAATGTAATAAGATATTGGTCACCAAGGTGAACCCGCCATGGTAATTATATTAGTTGGGCACAATATCTATTAATAATGCAAGTGAGAGATTTACCTATGATGCTTGCACGAGTAACTCTCTCACTTATGCAATAGTACTAGTTATTGAGGTGAATATTTTGTTATGGTTGTGTATATCATATAGTACCTTGCAAAAGAATAAGTAAAATACAATACAACTTTGGGACAAAGTTTTCTAAAGGGAGGGTGTATGTAATGCATGTCTTTGGTAATACATACATTTTTTCGATACAAGGTGCACTCTAGAATAATTTAGTTATTATAATATATGAAAATAAAAATTTAAAAGAGCACTAAGTAATTAAGATTTAATTAATTAATCTGGGGTAATTATTTCATGAAGGAATACTTGAATGGATGACAAGTGGATTCATCCATCCAATTGGAGGAGAAAGTTTTTAAGGCAGTGAAGGGAATTGGTTAGGGGATCTTTGGGTTGTTTGTTCGTCTTGTGAATAATCTATGAGAGAGAAGGAAGAATTTTGCTAGTTGGTAGGAAAGTGGTGAGGATATCCTAGTTATTTGAAGGGGGGGCTTTGACCCAATTTGGTGATAATTTAGAGAGGGAACACAAATTTTGGTATAGATTTACTAGCTGAGAGATCAAGAGCTCTCAACTTCATGTTGAGGGGTAGGTTGGGAGAAGATTTATCCCACAACTCTTAGTTTCTTTAATGTGGAGCTATTGTTGGTACCTGGCATTTGGGATCCTTTGGAGATTGCTATAAGTCCATTTCAAATTCGGCATCACTCTAAAGTATGCCTCATCTCTAGTTAATTAGTATGTTACTTAATTAGGAGATGAATAATTTATTGAAATTTTGAGTTGATCGGTTGATTGTTTATGAACACTAGTTGTAATGAAGGTAAATTGTATCAATCTAACTTCATTTAAATAATCTTAAATGTAGATTAATGCATCCTTCTTATTCAAGGAAAACTACATCACTTAAAATAATTTGTTGTTAGTTTACAAGGGATTAAATTTCTCGTCTATCAAATACTTTTGAGTCTAGAGCCATTAACCTATTTCCTTTAATTCCAAGAAAGACAAACTCTTTGCCAATAGAAGCAATTTAGGTCTTACTCAAAATCCTAAAGACAATTTTAACCTAGATAGTATCTAAAAGCTATTTTCCTTTATAATTATTAGTGAAGCTACCTCCAATGAAATTGCATGCTTTATAGTTACATTTAACTTTAATGTCATACATGGAACTAGATCCTACTTCAATTACAATTTAAACTCTTATATATATATATATATATATAACTCATATTTCAAATAATATTTAAATCTTTTATTGAAAGATGAAGAAATATATATATTTATATATACTTTTACTAAAACATTTATTCTTTATAATATTTTTTTTATATGTAAAAAATTGTAAAAAATTATTATTTAATCTATATTATATTATTAAATTTTAAATATCATATTATATTAAATTAATATATACCAATGTTAACATTATAGATAATAGGAGAAATTTTACAATTTCTTTAATCAAATGTCCCATACAATAATAAAAAAAATAAAGTTAAATTTTTTCTTCCATTATAAATATTTAAATTAAATAAAAAAGGAAAAAATTAAATTAAATTCATATTCATGTAAATATCACACATAATAAACTACATAAATTCATTAAAAATTTACATAAATAATAACAAAAACTGTTATTAAAAATAACCATTAACCATCTTGGTGTATAAAACATAAATTAAACATGTTCATAAGAAAGATATCTAGCATATTGGATAGCATGAAAATATAAGTTTATTAGAATATTGGATAGCATGAAAATATAAGTTTATTGTATGTTAAGTAATTTATCATACCACTCCATTTAACTATAACTCTTATTAAAATAATATTGAAGAAAAACTCATTATGATTAACATATTTATAAAGGAATGTTGAAGTGAATTAGGGGATTGATACATAAGATCTTGTATTATCTCTTTTACATAGTTGCAATTAAGATATGAGCTCATCCTTAACTTATTTGAATAGTAGTGAGTGAAGATCCAATCAATTATTTTTAATAGTTTTGAATTCAAATCATATAAAAATAAATGTGAATGGGATTAATAAAATAAAAAATAATATATTTAACATATTAATTAGAACATAATCAATTTTTATTAATAATTAAAAATAAATAAACTAAATCAATAATACAAATATATTATTTATTAATAACTATAAAAAAAATAAACTAAATCAATACAAAATATATTATATTGAAATTTCAAAAAAAATTAAATTAAACTTATATTATAAAAAGTTTTAGAAAAAATAAATGAAATTACATTAATCCTAAAATTAAATCTATATAATAATATAGATAAATATATTAATTTCCCATTCACCTCAAACCACAGTTTCGAAATTTTGATGTTTCCTTACCCTACTTTCCTCTAGATTTAAACCTGTGACCTGTTAAGAGAAAACACATGTTCTTAACCATTAAACCCACTCAGGTTGTATTTCAAAAAACAAATTTAGACTGGAACATATAATACAGTGGGTACCATGTAATGCCCTTTTCACCTTTCATAAAAGGTGCTTCTTCGTTGCTGCACAACTCTTTCTTCGTTGCTGCACAACTCTGGGAAGTGGACAAATGCCTTTGTTGGTAAAACACCATTGAAGAAGTACATTATACTTATAATTATATTATTTGTATTCATATTATTTATAAGTATTATGTTTTCTTAACAAAACATTTTAAAATAAAAATAGGTTTGAAGGGATGTATTTTGGGTAAAGAAAGTTTTTAGGTTGGTACAATTTCAATATTGAAATTCTTAGCTTTGTGTTACTTTCAATAAGGTTATAAACTTGTTATATTTATATTTTTTACAATTTTAAAATGACTATTCTCATTTTAAATTTCTCATTCTTTATATATATAAAGTTGATTTGTTACTCCTTGCATTATCTTTAGGTTTGACTGTTATTTATTTTCGTTTTTTTTTTGTTTTTTTATAATTGTTTTTTAATGTGACCAGTGTTTTTAAAAGGTATGGGTAAATAATGCATTTTTGTTTTTATTAATTCTGATTAAAGAATGGATATATTTATTTTTCAATTGGAAAAGTTGTTTTATTATATTTCCATAAAACTTTGTTTATTTAACTAAAGTTCATAAAAATCATATATCACTTATAAAAGTTAAAAAACACATATTAAACAAAATTTTTATAAATAGAAAAACAAGTTCTTCAATTTTAAATATTGAAAGTGGTGTTTTTCATTAATTAAGGAAGAACTTGATAGGAAATAAGTACTTGATATTAAGCCTTCTTTTGTGCCTTCAAAAACTGTTTTCAAAAACATTTTTTAAATGAAAATTTTATGTTTTACCGAATGTGTGATCAATTCACTTGTCAAAGGGTCATCTTGTACACTTCCTCCTACTATCCAACGATACCACCTGATTGAAGTTAGATGTTTTTTTAAAACTTCCATTTCCATTTTCCCACAATATTCCCCCACAACACCTCCACTTTCTATTCTTATGAGTTTATATTTCATCTATTGGCCTCACCAACTCTTTTCTTCCACACATATCCAAATCCAATGCTAAAATAAAGGTATATACATTACAATTTACATAGCTAAACAAATGTGAATGAACAATTTGAGAAAATTAAAAGGAATAACTCAATCTTTACACATTATACCCTAATTGTAATCAACAAAATCAATAGAATTCAGAAAAATGTTTTAAAATTTTTCTAGCAAGCAATAATATTTTAATATTTTGAAAACTACAATGAATGAAATTTAAAAAAAAACACCTATATAAAGCATGCTATGTGCATTGCAATTGATAAATTTAAAGGAATGTCTTTTGCATGTATATCATAATTCTTGCATATAATCAACAAAAATAGCAAAATCTTTATGAATTTAAAGGAATGCCATAATTTTTGCATGCATATCATAATTCTTGCATGCATATCATAATTCTTGCATATAATCAACAAAATTAGTAAAATTCAAAATATTGCCTTAAATATCTTCATGCATGTCATAGTTGCCACTTTTCAAAAACCAAGAGTGTCTTGTTCTACATAGCATTTCATAGAGTTATATATATATATATATATATATATATATATATATATATATATATATATATATATATATATATATATGTATTATTTGTTTTCAACACAAGGCAATGTTACCAAAATAACCCTAAATTGGGAAAACAATAGATCTATTTGTCTGGCCAAACCACCAATAAAGGCATCTTACAATGGAGATCTCAAGCCTTTAAATAGGCTTCACCCCATCAAATAAAATGGGAAAAACCACTAGTTAGGAAAACCATGGACTCACAAACCACCATTGTAACATCTTTTACCTAAAATGGATTTTAATCATTGAATCTTTCTACCTAGTTAAGTTTAACCCAAAAATCTTCCCCTTGAACTTGACTTGGGGTAATTATCTAGGTGGCTTATTCCATTAAGATTCTTCAATTGTTTGATTATTGATGTCCATATAAAAAGAAATCCATCTATCCAGATACATGGGTATCGTCCTTTGCATTGGATAGTTCTTCAGGAATCATTTTCATCTTCATCTTCATGGTTCATCTAAATGTTAGACTCCCCCTTAATCATAACTCGGTCCCAACCATCTCACATTTTGAGATTACTTCACACATTACCCCTTAATCGAAGTAAATATTCTTCTATTCAAACATCAAGCCAAAGTATAAGTACACTTTCCACCCTAGTACCTATCTAAGTGGTTCATTCCACAACTTATCCTACATCCTCTCTATGCATGAGACAGATGAATCCATGCACTACCGTGCTACATGTATGCCTAAATAAAAGGGCTTACAACAAACAATGTGCCTAAGGATAGGCTTTAGAACTTGGACCAAAAAACTCCAGGGTGTGTGGTACAACCCATCATGCACCCTTGCTATTCAAAAACACAACAAGCATTTGAAAAATTTACAAAAAAATCAAGATTAGCCTAATCATGTGCCCAAAACATAATGCAATTACAAATTCTTCTCACCATCCCTTCTTCTTTTCCTCTTCATTTAGATCTTTTGATTTGGAATCACATATAGTTCCAATCTGTGAAAGAATTGCTCGAACTGCTTCCTTCCAACTGGGAAGACCACTCTCTTAGGCTGGCTCAGACCACTCTCTTAGGCTCGTGGATCCATTAGCCTCTAGATCCTTCTAACCTTGTTTTGATGCTACTTGTTAGGAATAAGAGAGAGATTAATCAAATAAAATGGGCACAATAAAAAATAGCAAGCACATGACACAATGATTTATCATGGAAAACCTTAATTGGGAAAACCAACACCTAATAGATTTATTAGCCCTTACAATGGATAGCACAAGCCTTTAAATATGCTTCATCTTATCAAATAACATGGGAAAAAACATGGGTTCGCAAACCACCATTACTTACCTAAAATGGATTTAAGTCAATGACTTGTTCATGAGTCAAGTTTAACCCAACAAGGCATCTTACAATGGAGATCTCAAGCCTTTAAATAGGCTTCATCGCATCAAATAACATGGGAAAAAACATGGGTTACCAAAACCCTGGGCTTGCAAACTACCATTATTTACCTAAAATGGATTTAACTCATTGACTCTTCATAAGTCAAGTTTAACCCAACAGATCAATGCTCAAGACAAGGGGAATGAGAGGAGGTTCCATTGAGGCTTCTCTTGGTGTATCACTTGTAAATAGAGGAAAGAGTAGCTTCAACCCCTTGTATTGTAGATCAATTTCACTATACTTTCTCAAGCCACTTTGGTACTTTGGAGCAATGAATGTCTTCTCATTTAAAATTCTAATTGAAAAAAGAATATATATAAATGTTTATATAGCTTATTCAGATTTTTTTTTTATGCAAATATACTATTATTATTATTATCAATTTTAATATCTAAATACCTTTCTATTAAATTTGAAATAAGATAAAAAATAAAAACCAACTAATTAAACTACAACTCTGATACAATTTTCCAAAACATTCTCATGCTTTTTGATGTTAAAACTGTTTTTGATGTTAAAATTATCTAGATAAAACAAATGACAAATGCACCTCTAACTCTCTTCCTCATTTTCAACCTATCATTTACTAAGATGTTGTTAACCTTTTATATTCAAGTAGCACTTCGACTTGCTAGACATCAAACCATGTAATAACATTGAAGTATGAATCAATCCCACGATGTTATTAACCTTTTATATTCAAGTAGCACTTCTACTTGCTAAACATAAAACCATGTAATAACATTGAAGTATGAAGCAATGCCATTCAACTTTATGTAATTTCTTGGGTAACAAAAGTATGCTAATTTTTTGTTGGTACCAAAATATCCATTAAAAATAGAATTGTAGATTTAATTTTATGTAGGATGTTATTTTGTTGGAATTGTGACAACAATTAATTATAGTTATAATACAAATTTACATATTGCAAATGTTTGATAGTCAGTATAATATAGGTAGTTCATAAAACGATGTAACCAAAGTAAATTCTTAATGTTTCGGGCTTTAAAGACCACCATGTTTATGGAATAAATACTACAAGTTTTTTTTAACTTCCACATGTATTCACATCAATGAAAATGGGTAATATTTCCTTACCTATCTTCAATATGACAGGTAGGCAACTGTATACTGCATGCATGGCGTATGGTTTGAACCATATGCATGCATGGATGGCACATGGTTTGATTTATGTCTTCAATATGACAGGTAGACAACTTTATACTGCATGCATGGCACATGGTTTGAGCTATATGCATGGATGGCACATGGTTTGAGTTTTGCTACTTCTTACAACCCATCTACTTTTTCCTTCTGCAATGAAATGTTTAGGCAAAATCTGATGATGTTTCAGCGGAGAAAGACATGCTTGGAGATTAGTTGAAGCTACAAATGACAAGGTAGAGGTATTAGCATTTTAAGAAGTGCTCAAACTTCTCAACTCAAAGGCAAATCAAAACGTGGCAGACTTATTAATAATCATTAGGTATACGAGATGTTATTCCTTTGCAAACGATGGAAAATTCCAAAGAATTTTTTTTTAGAATAAGCAAAAAGGTCAGTTGCTTTGAATCTATAGATTTCTTCTATGTGTCGAGAAATCGAAATGGTTAGGTAGATAAGCTTGCTAATAAGACCTAAAGGATGGAAGTAGGAAATTTAAGAACACAAGAGGGGTATCCATTTCCCTAATACCTTAATGCACATGCACATTCGATTTGAAGGATAGATCTTGAAGTGCTCTGCATGCTAGTTGGATACCCAATGCCATCACCCCTCTGGTATGGTCACACACTTCCAGCTTAATGAAGGATGAGATTTATCAAATGGGAAACCTCATGAAATCGAAGATAGGTGGGATTATGGACATTTCAATCTGGTACGTTGGCTACCTGCCCCTCTTGGCAAGCTATTCCTCTTGTGTCTTGATATCACTTCTGTTAACAGTGAAGGAAATGAGTTCAATGGGAAGTTACTCTCTACGAGGAATAGTGTTTAGGAGTAAAGAGTTATATATGAATGAATAGAATTTACAATAGGTGTAAGGTGTGTAGATAGTGTTGGAAACATGTCAACTAATTATCTTATGTGGTCACATGCATATGTAATGCAGTTATGTTAATGCCTATGCATGTAATTTATTTAGTATATTTATATAGGTGTGAGTGTAATGGGTAGTGAGTGTGTGAGAGCAAGACTCAATACTGAAGTGTTGTGTGTATGAGAGGAGAGGATGGTTGTATGTCTTGATTGACTATTCTAATTCTCCTTTGAATAAAAGAATTCTCCTTTGAATAAAAGAATACTCATTTTGTTCAATGCTACATAGGGAGTTATTTAGAGTTCTAGTAACCAACAAAGAAAAAAAAAACCCAAGTTTAATACACTGCATCCACCTATGCATCAGCGCAGAAAAATAAGATATGTTTGTGTGTGTGGATTTTATATTCTAAAAGAATAAAGTTTATCATCTAATCTTCACGACATTGCAAGCTTTGAAGAACACCCAACCAGTCCAAAAGTGAATGCAAAATTTATTGCATTTTTAATATGGTTGGAAGAAATAAATTCAGTAGTATGTCAAGCTAAATACAAAACCCTCGCTTTTCATGTATGATGTAATGGCCACAGTTTTCTATTATGTTGCATGTATGATGTAATGGCCACAGTTTTCTATTAAGTGTTTGTCCTTTTCTCCTCTCTGCAAAATGTACAGAACCTGCATTCGTTGACGGAATTCACCATAATACCGTAAATATATATTAATACCTTACACTTAGGGCAGGGATTCACCATAATAGTTTATATATATATATATTTTTTTTGAATATGGTAAGTATAAAATTAAGGTAAAGTTAATCAAGAGGAAATTGAAGTATAAAAATATGATTTGATATTTATATTTTAGAATTTTGTTTACTAATATAGGGGTGTAGGAGTGGGTGCAATTAATGATGGTCTTTCATGATAGATAAATAATAACTTGAATATTGAAAAACAACAATTTATTAATTTGAAAGAATTATTCAAGGTGTCTTTCATGATAGGTAAATAATAACTTAAAAATTGAAAAACAACAATTTATTATTTTGTAAGAATTATTCAAGGTACTTTTACAATAAATTTGAATATAATGTAATCAAATAAAATATAGAAAATTGAATTAGTTTTTAAAATATATAATTTTTATTTATAGAATTTATGAATAACTATGTGAAATTTGAAATTTTTTAATAATAATATGTTGTTTTTCAAGCAAAATATGTTTCCTTTAATACTGAATAACTTAGATAACACATTTCACAAATCAAAAAATTATGTATTAAGCCTTGTTGATTAATTGTATTAAGTATTCATTACTCGATTAATTAGAAGCTGAACTTTTCACTCTCCCTAATGTAACTGTAAGTCTGAGTTTATCAAAATTATGACTCCTTTGTGTGTAAGCCTTTGCTATCCATAGCATTGGTTACTCTTTGTTATTGGTTCCCACTAAATCAGAGTTATGAGTTTTCCAGGCCATATGGTTAAGAAAATCAAATCAAAACTAATACCTGGATGTGCAACTAACCATGTTTCCAAATCAACACAAATAATATATAAACAAGCCACATGGAACAATGTCCAGAGCATTGTGAATCTCATCCTTAGGTATTTGCATTGTCTATTGCCACTGGATTGTATTAAGTCTTATAAAATACATTGCCAAATTTCTCTGCAAAATTGAAAATTTAGGTCATCCTTTCCACAGAATGTTCATGAAACGAACTTTCTTTAAACCAAAACAAAGCCTGAACATTTAAACCAAGTTTTGCTGAAACAAGGATACATGAACATTATTTGTTATTTCAATTAACATTGAAGTAGAGAATCACTTACATTGCTTCTATGGTAACAACAAAACTGATAAATACATTTGTGCTCCATGTACTTTTTTATTTTGTTAGGAAATGATAATTTTTTTTAATTTTTCCAAATTATTACTTTAAATATATACTTTGTATCATGTATTAATATATTTAAATATATACTTTGTATCATGTATTGATAAATACATTTGTGCTCCATATACTTTTTTATTTTGTTAGGAAATGATAATTTTTTTTTAATTTTTCCAAATTATTACTTTAAATATATACTTTGTATCATGTATTAATATATTTAAATATATACTGTGTATCATGTATTGATATACATCATGTATAATCGACATTTTCTAAATATTTCAATTAAATATATTGAAATACAATTCCGCAAACCAATTCTTTGCATGCAACGGCATCTTCTACCAAAAATCAGTTCCATTC
>ML802060.1:296855-307670 GCA_009831015.1 Picea engelmannii
GACAAAGCTTGCATTTGAATGGAAATTGCTCATAATCAAATTGTTGGACAGGCTTCCAGTTGTCTAAGGAGATTTTTGGTTGTCTAGGAAGATTAATAAAAAACAATATAGGGATTTCCTATAGCTCTTACATTATTTGCTAAATAGTACATATATACAAGTTTTATTTATAAGGGATTGATTAAATATTACATGCACTTAGAGTAATCATGCATTGTTCCAACATGTTTAGACCATGCAGATGATGAATACAGTGCATAGAATTTTGTTACAACATTAATACGATTTTTAAGTACTGTTGTGTAGATAATTCTGAGGTTTGTGTAGATAATTCTGAGGTTCAAGTGCCATCTCCAAGTTTTGAGCACTAACATTAGGTTCCGAATTCCAATGGAAGATTGAATCACTTCGCAAAAAAGGATAGAAGCATCAATGATTTGTGTACATCAATATACACCATTAGAAGCGTAAAATACAACAAGCAATATTAACTATGTTGGAATTTCATGATTAGGGACAACCCATAAATATGAATATGTTTGTAAGTTTAAAAAGATATGAATAAGATGTTTATAAGTTTAACAAGATATGGATAAAGTTAAAAATTCCCTATACCATTTGTTATCCCCATAATTTATCCATTTGGTCTAAAGATTCTATTTGATTTGCTTTCACATAATACAAACATAATGCACATAACTTATTTATGCCAACTATATGCACGCATGATACTATAAAGAAATATCATGAATAATTTCTTATATATTATTAAATTTCGTGAAACAAAAGGGTTAGTTCAAAATACCCAATATATAACCTTGAATGCATAAATCTATAATACTATGCATCATTGGCCAAGTTGAGGTATTGACAAATCAATTGTTTCTTTTTTAACAAAGAAGGAAAAGCATTGAGGTGTAAAATGGTTGTATACATCTATTCGTGAACATAATAAAGATAGTTGCGAAGGGGTGTTCGGGGTATAAATGATTAAAATATAGAGCTTTCAGTTGAGAGATGCCAATTAAGCTCATGTGTTTAACTGTTGCGAATACTTGATTAGTTTGAATTTCTTAAGGAGTTAGGGAAGGAAAGGATAAATTAAAGTAATTAAGTATTATAAAAAGGAGAAAAACTAATAAATAATACATTTAAGTCAAATTTAATCAAATTAAGATCAAATAGATTAATGCATGGGGATTTTTGCATGGATGATAGGTGAAGTCCTCTATGGAAATAAATAATTATTTATTAATGGTTGAAGGGAGGTTTTTTAAGGCATTTAAGGGAGTTATTTAAGAGGTTTTTTGTTTGGCTCTTGCATGTGAAGGTAAGAAAACTTTGTTGGTAGTGTACTAGTTTGAAGACATGAGAGGGAGGTTGGGAAGATGGCATAGTTTTACTAATTAAGGGCTTGAGGATTCTTAGTTTTAGACTGAGGGGTTGGTTGGGAGGATATTTTTCCCCTAAATATTAGTTGTTAGTCACGATGTTGTTGGTGTTGGAATAGTGACCAATACTGAGAGGGGGGTGAATCAGTATTGAGGACTTTTTGTCATTTTCAACCATAACATGTAAACATTGAGTTATCAACAATTTATCACTTATGATATCAATAATTTATCACTTATGATTACATTCAAGATATCATCATAATATAACCATAGATACATAGTACACAAGAGTTTTACGTGGAAACCCAAATGAGAGAAAACCACAGAGCACTTTTTAATATATATCTTGTCTATTACATCCACAAGAAGCACCAACTTCCAAACTTCTTCGGCACCAACTGGAAGGAGGCACCAACCCTATGTTTATAGGCTCCAACTAGAAGGAGGCTCCAACCTCCTAGTTTACAGGTTCCAACCTGAAGGAAGCTCCAATTCCCTAGATTTTCCAGCACCAATTGAAATGAGGCTCCAACCCCCTAGTTTTATGAGCACCAACTCAAAGGAAGCTGCAAATCCCTTGAAAGAACCAATCTGCTATCCGAAGACACCAATATTCTCGTGTGCCACCCAACCTCCCAGAAATATAAATAAGAGACTTAACTTGTCACTGTAACTGTCAATGATACCGATACAACATCATCATCAACCTGCCACTATTTTTGTCATTGATACTGATACATCATCATCATCAACCTGCCATTGTCACTGATATTGATACACCATCATCAACAAAACTGGTTCAACCACATAAAGCTTATTCCAATATCACCAATAATAACCCCTAAATCATATATCCAATATTGTTATTGGATAAATCGGTAGGTGCGGACACTAACTGATCTCCCTAGATCCACCTAGATCTAGAACAAAACACACCAGAACATGACGCTTTCCTTAAGTTTTAAATATTGAATTTACTAACTAAAGAGGGATAGGTGACATACCGTTTAAACGTCGCTTCCTCTCGCCATCACCATCCTATCTCTGTTCTAACGCTCATACAATGATGAACCTGCAAAAGAACGCAACCAACCAAAGTGATAGTAATAGTATATACTCAATATAAACCTATGTATGTGATCAAGGAATCATACAATAAAACACAATAAGCTTTATAGGAAAGAATCATATTACTGTATCATATTAAATGTGCAAAAGAGATTACAACCATGGCCTTGATGTCATAAGGTCCCTTCCAACTGTCCTTTGTTCCCCACACACTTCCACTCCAAGAATTCTGAGAGCATTGATCTGATAATATTCACAATCTATCTTGACAAAGTGGCTCATCTAGCCAAGCTAACAATTTCCAAAGCTCAATCCAATCCAAGCTAATCCAAAAATCTCCAAAGGTAAATTTCTCCATGAGAGATCCTCTCCTTTTATAAGTTGAAGAGGATAAGGTAAGGAGGTTAGGATGATCCCACTAAATCAAGAAAGCGAGTAATATCTAAACCATTCGGATGCCACCTCACCATGGAAGTTTCTCCTTCTAGAAGCATCGAGAAGATGCTCGTTTTTCCCACGTATGAGCATTCTCGCACCCTGCTTATAGTGCAACCTGTGAACATCCTCTTTAATAGGGTTTTTACAAAGGAGAATGCAACTTCTTTTCTCAGGAAAAGTTCTTCTTCCTTATTTCTTCAGGAACTCATGCCACTGACCCCTCTAAAGGAAACATATAGGTTTACATCATTAAGGGTCATAGGTATGATGAAAATAATGTGTAACAGAGAGCCCCCCAAAGTATGAAGTTAGAACAGAGTGATAGCTGAAATACTTTGTCGAGTGTGTGTAGGGAACAAGGAACAGTCGGTCGAAAACCTGCTAACAAACAAGGAAATACAGTACAATAATATATCATCAATGAGGTAGGCATTCCCATACTCAGAATACAAATGACTCAGAGCATAAATGTCTACATGTGAAGATCCATGTCAAGTAAGACAGGTCATGGCCACCAAACATACATTGTGGATCCATGCCATTATGACTCAAATATGAACATAGCCACCAAAAATACATTGTGGATCTATGTGTTAAAGACTCAAATTTGAACATAGCCACGAGACATACAATGTGGATCTATGCAACAGAACAAACTGAATATACTCCAACGCAACGTGAATCTGTCAGAAAAGATCCAAGGTCTTCATCTCCACCATTCTATAGTACGAATCTAACCATGCGAATACATGTGTCGAAGTCGAACATGGTAGAAACCACTTGATTACCGGTCATTAGTGTATATCGTTAACAAGTGCGAGGGAAATCACCATTAATGTCAATGACTCCCAAGGTACACTAGTACAATCCAACGAATGTGAATCAATGAGCTGAGGTCGAACACTCGGCGGAATCTCCCAATCAAGGGTCAATAATAAAAAACCACTGTAGAAAGCGAGGAAACATGCCATTGAAGCATGCAAGTTCCAAGGTACCAATTAGTTTCTAAGTCTAATTCCTGGATAATGAGTTGAAGTCGACATGAAAAAACTCGTCATAGGAGGGCCTTAATGTATCCCACATCAATGACATGAAACTGGTAACAAGATTTGAAGTAGATCAGAGTAACAAGTGATTCAGGACTGACTCAGGGATGGCCCACGCAATAGAAGGCTTAAGGACTACAGAAATGCCCGACATAATAGAAGGCTTTCCGGGTTGAAATTCTCTTTGAACATATTGACGACAGGACAACTGTCTTGGAAAAACTGACTCAACAATAGGGATCACAGACTAATTTGTAATCTTATAAAGGAGTATGATCAAGAGACAAGAGGATTTTCCAACCTAGATGCAAAGCGAGTGAAAGGGTGTCATGCTCAAAAGCGACTCTTCCATGAAATACAGGTTTAGACACATTTCTTTCCCAATTTCCCCCCCACCATTTTTGGCGAGTACCTCTTTACTTTTACGCAAGCTTGAGGAGGATAACATATGCTTGTTAATTTAAGCTCATCCTTCGGACGAGTTCCTCGGAGTATGTTTAACAAACCCTAGGAAGTAGTGGTTCGGTCCATATGGGCCTTTCAATGTTTGTTTTATGAGTCCAAAGAAAGAAAACTCATGGGTTTTTCATGTTTATAGAGTCTCAAAAACACTTAAAGAGAACTCTCTCAGTTCATTTTTCGTAAAGTAGTCTGATGAGACCGAAAAAGAGATAAACTATCGCTCAACATATGTTTTCTTCAAATACTTTAACGAGCGTGAAAAGAACAAGATTTCTTGGCAATCTTTTCATGTTTAAAGAGTCCGAAAAGAGCTTAAAGGCAACTCCAGTCGGGTTCCTTTTTTGTATAACCTTTACGAGTCCGAAAAAGTGATAAAAGTATACTCGGTTACATTCTCATTGATTTACGAGCACGATAAAGAGAAAAGACTAAGCTCGATAACTTATTCTCATGTATTTACGAGCATGAGAAAGAACAAAGACTAAGCTTGAGATTGTTTTCATTAGTACGCAATCTTTAAAAAAAAACGAAACAATGCTTGGACCTGGTTTCATTTTTACACAAGTTTGAACCAGAGGAAACTATGCTTGAGGTAAGTGGTTTCATTTTTACACAAGCTTGAACCATAGAAAACTATGCTTGGACTTCCCAATGCATAACACAGGGATGGTTGGTACTTAGCCCCCAACTTAATAAGCTAGCGGCTCTAAATTCAACATGAAGTCCAGAGGTTGAAAGAAAATGCCCCCCAAGCTTCGTTTCATCCAACTGCAAAGGTGAATGAAATGAAGCTTCAAATACTAGACGAGGGACTTGACTCGAATAGAAAGGGGGGAAACTATTTCATTTTTTTTAAACGAGCTTGAAATCAGAAAATCATGCTTGAGGTTGGTTTCATTTTTAAATGAGCTTGAAATCAGAAAATCATGCTCAAAGACCTCTGTTTCATTTTTTAACAAGGTTTCCTCAGAGATGCAAAAACTATCCTCGACTCTCTTCTTGATCATGGATTCCAAGAGGACAATGCTCTGGAAGGACACCATGTCAAGGGACAAAACTCAGTCATGGCTTCCAAGAGGTCTTCACTAGAAGGAAGAAACACACTCTGGAAGGAAACCATGTTGAGGGTTGCGACTGGAGTAAAGATATCAGGCTCTAACAACCCTATCGAAGAGATCACCGTGTCAACTACTGGATCTAAGTCATCAGAATTTGAAGCCATGGGTGACAATGCCACATAATTGACCGGTGGTGGGGGCGATATCGTCTGCATATAAGAACCATTCAGAGAGGCAATCCAGGCGGGGTCAACGAATGAAAGTTGATCAATAGTCACAACTCGTCCATCGTGAGGGAAAGATATCACACGAAAAAGAGTAGACACAATAGCTTTCATGGCATAGACATAATCTCTCCCCAGGAGTAAAGCAAAATCCAAGGGGTCTTGGACAACCATGACATCAATAAAGACAGTTTTCCCTCCCAAAGTTATAGGAAACTGAGGAAGGGTCCCTAAAGGTTGATTGGTTCTTCTATTAAAAGCTAACAAATTCTGCGTAACCGGGGCAAGCTGAGGACAACCCAAAGCTTGCCAAGCAAAATAGGACAAAATGATAATGGACACATCTTCATCTATCAACGTCTGAGGAACGTCCCGACCACAAACTTGCACTATAATCTGGAAAGGAATGTGAGAGGGAAGACGAGGTCCAGTTAACACACCCCAATTAAAAAGGATGGCCTCATTACTTGGAGGGGGTTTCACGGGAGAATGAGGAATACCCCCCGACACGGTAGAGTCTGTATCAACGAGAAAAACATGGGCAATATCGGGTTTACTCTCTAGTGGGAGAGTAGGATCGACCGATGACGAGATTAGATCGACCACGTGGGTTGCATTATCCAAGGGGAGAATGGGATCGACAGGTGGAAACAAATCGACCACTTGGGTGACACTCTCTAACAGGAGAGTGGAATCGACCGAGGATGGGATTGGATCGACTGCTTTAGTTTCACTCTCTCAGGGGAGAGCGGGAATGACCAAGGATGGTATCAGATCAACCACTTTGTCAACTGGTTCAATTAAGGACGTGACCATATTGATGACGTGATCAATCGGATTGACCGGCGACGGGTCCGAAGTGATCATTCCATCAATTACATGGGGGTTGAGAAAAAACTTACGATAAGCAGCTGGAAGTTGAGGCTATGAAACAGTCATGCCTTCCAGTAATTTCGAGGCTTTGTCCATACGAGGGAAAAGGTGAGTTAGGTGACTCCCTTTGCATAACATACATGGGAAATTGACTCTACTTTTCTTCTTCCCAACGGTATCGTGACTAGTTGATGGGAGGTCATCAACATGTTGTTCAGAGGCTGACGATATGGGTTGGTCAGGGTGTGTAGACCATACTTCTATAACCTTGGATAGACCAGGGCAATCCTTAAGAAGATGGCTACCCTTACAAAGCCTGCAAGGGTACTTGGGTTTACGAGTTGTTTGGGTGATCTTGACATCATCAACATGCCCAACACAATTAACAGTAACTGGTTGTTTTCCAACATGTTTTACAGTGGTTGGAGGTTTTGACCCTTGTTTATCTTTCTTCTTCTTAATCTTTCTTTTCTTCTTCTTCTTATTCACTGGGTTACTAGCTTCAGAACTTTCACTCAACGAAGAAGATGAAATGGAAGGCGACCTTGCAAGGGAAGAAGGTGAAGAATACCTTACTGGTGAAGAAGGTGAAGGATCAACATGAGGTTGATTCTCTTGGGGGGAAGTGCTTACGACCGAAGCGCTTACTGCATTCGGGATTACCTGAGTGGAAAACAACCATACCGGTAATCCAATTGTGAGACCTGGAAGGCTCAAAGTAGCGATGTGAGGAGGACCAATGTTTTCGTAAGAAGGAAAAACAAAAGGTTCCCCTGGGGCAGAGGTTCCTTCATTGGTCATTTCGGGAATTGACGCAATTAAAAACAAAAATCCAATCTAGAGTCCACCAGGGAGAACAAACAACACACGCTAAAAATCTAGTAAGCAAGCAAGCAAACAAAGCCTTCTCAGAATGAGCACACTAGTTGGTGATGAAATCCAACGTCGCAAGAACAATGTAAGAAGGGGATGAGATAGAGTGGGTGGAAAAGTTACGTTGACGACCTGCTTAACGGACTTGCACCCTAGTTCAATCTCCCACACATAATCGTGGGTATACCCTCCAAGGAGCTCGAGTGAGTTTGACCAACGTCGATTCCAGGTACCGTGAAGACCTTCCCATCCACAGTCACCTCGTGTAAAGAACCTAGAGAGATAGGCCACTAAGGTTACCAATTACTACAGTGATGCCTGGGGAAACAATCGACAGTCCGATCCACGTGCAAAGGTAGGGTATCTAGCCTGAAATCAACTCGAAAGGCTTCCACTCCTAATTGTGGGTATACCTTCAAGTGACCCCCATAATACCCGCAATCTCTACACCAAGACCAACAAAGCAGGGTGAGTAACTTTATGAGTTGTTTCATGTTAAGTGATTACACTTAATTTTTATGAATAGTGTGAATCCATGAGCATGGGATAAGGGGAAATCATACCGCTCCCCTTCTTCAGGTAAAATTGGCCCCAAATACGGTAGGAATTATGCTTAGAGATCCACCCCTGTGATGGGAACCTTTCCCTTGGGGGTTTTGGCTAATTTTGAGGACCTAGATTTCAATTTTTCAAAAAACGATCAGAATATGTGGAACTTTGTCTCGTCGAAAAATTGAGGCTTGCTGGAAATGGTGAAATACGAGTGCCCCACAATAGACACCAAATCCATGAAGATGTGGCACATTTTCAATGAAACATGGCGATGGAAATGTGATATCTTACATATTTTAAATTGAATCCCTCAAAACTCATATTTGCATTGTGAATTTTGATGTGCAATAAAAAAACAATTTATATCGAATTGTGTTGTCTCTGTAACGAAGTTATATATATATATATATATATATATATATATATATATATATATATATATATATATATATATATATATATATATATATATATAATTTCATTTGTCAAATTTGCATCTCATCCAATGCTAGTCCTTGTAAAATTTTTGGGAAAAATAAATAAATTATACAAGCATGATTTGCATAGGATGTAATAGTGTCTTCTTATTTTTTTCAAATTTATTTTGGAAATCTGTATTTTTTATTATTTTTCAAAGTTGACGAATTGATATTTGAATTGCATTTTATACACCTCTATGTTCCTGACAATTTTTTTCTCATGTTTACTTACAATGAAAAACTAGAAATTCATTTTTGAGAAGGAAACATTCATAGAGTGAACACATATATTTTATAATTTTTTGGTTGTTTAGTTTTAAAGATATTTATTTTTCTCTTAGGGCCTTCACTACTCATAAGATTTTTTTTGTATAAGTTTTAGAAATAAAAAAATAGTATAAAATAAAAAACCAAAAAAATGTAGGTCATTGGATAGAGAATTCAATGGAAAATCTACAAGCAACATATTCACCACCTTCCATAGGAGAGATGAACATATTTCACATATTGGAAGTTGCAGCTCCATGACAACCTGTGAAAATGGGGAAGGATTCTTAATTTTCAAATCCTCGATTGAGGGTTTGAAAATACCTTGATGGAGGGATTTAAAAACCCTCAAATGAGGTATTTTAAAACCCTCAATCGAGGTATTTTTGACATATATAGTTGTTTTTGGTTTAAAAGTCTTTATTGAGGTTTTAATCCCTTGATCAAGGTATGAAACCTTGATTGAGGGCTTAACACCTCCATTGAGGTAAAACCTTGATCACGAGTTGACATAGGCCATTTTCACAAGCATGGCTTGTAAAATGTCCAACCAATTTTCATGGATTCACTTATAGCCATAAAGAAAAAAATAATTTGCCAAGGGTTTACGGATTGTTGGATCAATTGCAATAAGTTATGTTCTTCACAAAGCTAGTTATACCTGAAATTGAGCTATCACTAAGTGAGAATGAAAGATGAAGACACTTGACATTCATGACAAGGTAGGGTTTGTATAAATGGTTAGTTATGCTTTTTGGATTATGTAATGCACTCATGCCGTCTATGTGTTTGATGAATGATGTGTGACATCCTTTTATATTTGGAAGAATACTGATCTTTAATGCTAGTCAGAAAGAGTATATCTCACATTTGAAATAGATATTAGACACACTTAAGAAGGAGTAGTTGATTGTTAATATTAAGAAGTACGAGTTTCGAAAAGAGTTTGTAGTGTACTTTGGACATGTGATAAGTGGATGAGAGTTGAAATTTGATCTAGCCAAGATTGAATCCATTAGTAAGTGGCCTAGCACTACCAGTGTGACAAAGGTAAGAAGTTTCATGGGAGTACTATATATTTGAAGAAGTTGATATCAAAATTCTTGGCAGTAATTGCACCACCGCATACTATAACAACCAAAGGGAAAAGTTTTCATTGGGGCAAGCAACAACAAAGGTATTTTGAAGAGTTGAAGAGAAAAACCAGTCATACACCATTGTTGTTTATGCATAATTTGCAACAACATTTTTAGATTGAAATCGATACAAGTGGGTATGCCATGGGGGAAATGCTTACGGAAGGAGGAAGACTAGGTTGATACCATTCATAGTTGTTCCATGGGATAGAATTGTGCTACTACCTATGATAAGGGGCTATTTTCCCTAGTACGAGCAGTCAAGAAATGGAAACATTATCCCTTGGGGAAGGAAATTGCAATCCACACTAACCGCCAACCATTGCAGTACTTGCAGACTCAAAGGAAAACACATCAAGAAATGAATTACTAGTGGATGAAATTTTTTCAATAAATCTACCTACTGATCAAACATAGGAAAGGTGTGACAAACAAAAGTACAGATACGTTGTTAAGGGCACCCATGGAATTTAGTATGCAATTTGGGCCCTTCACACATGAATTTATGAGTGAATATTACAAGGAGGATGTTTATTTTGGAGATGTCTTCTAATGGATGGAAGAGAAAACAATTGTCTATAAAATAGGTACTATAATGAACAAAATCATAAAAAAAAGGAAATTTAAAACTAAAAAAAAAAACCTATTTAATTTTTTTTTAGAAAACAACATTTTTAGAAGACGCGTTTCCTCTTAAAAGACCCCCTTGTTTGTGGACCCCAAATTGGTGTATGAGACCCCCTTGTTTGTGGGACAAGGGACCCCTTTGCGCAACTATTTGCTTGCTAAAGTCTACATACCCTATCCCCCTCTGTATTTGAACCTATGACCTTTTAGGAGGAAACACATGTTTTTAACCATTAAACCTACTCGAGTTGTGCACATAAAATACATATAATAACAATTATTTTTAAAAGATTATATATATATATATATATATATATA
>ML802061.1:7175-25895 GCA_009831015.1 Picea engelmannii
GTCTTCCTTGGGAGAAAAATCCATAATTGGTAGTGCCACGCAAATACCTGAAGACCCTATTTACTGTTGTCCAATGCTCCTTCCCTGGTTTTGACATATACCTGCTCAAAACTCCCACTGCATGTGCAATGTTCGATCTAGTACAAACCATTGCATACATCAAACTGACAACTACACTGGCATACGGAACATGGGACATGTCCTCTTCTTCTTCCTGTGTATTGGGACACTGATCTGCAGATAAATTTACACCTATAGGAATATGAGCCTTGATCGATTTACTTCCATTCATATTAAACCTCTGCAATATCGTCTAAACATATTTTCTTTGATTCAACAATAGTTTCTTGTTTTCACGATCTCTTTTAATCTCCATTCCTAGAATGAAGTTAGCAACACCGAGATCCTTCATGTCAAATTTGGGGGATAGCTGCGATTTCACCTCCTTGATAACATCCATGTTATTTCCTACCAGCAACATGTCATCAACATACAACACTACATAAATGAAGTGATTACCAACTTGCTTGGATTATACACAGTTATCAACCCTGCTTCTCACAAATCACAATCCAAGGATGTATGTGTCAAACATTTGGTACCACATCCTAGGTGATTGCTTCAAACCATATAGTGTCTTCTTTAGCTTACAGACCAGCTCTTTCTTTCCCTTCACTACAAATCCTTCTAGTTGCTTCATGTAGATTTATTCTTCCAAATCCCCATGTAGAAATGTTGTCTTGACATCCATCTGTTCAACTTCAAGATCAAAAGCAGCATCAATATATAAAAGAAATCTAATAGACGTTAACTTGGAAACATGAGAAAAAATCTCACCAAAGTCAATTCCCTCTACCTGGGAACAATCTTTTGCTACTAACCGAGCTTTGTATTTCTCCACCTTTCCTTTTGCATTAAGTTTCTTCATAAACAAACATTTGCTACCAACAAATTTTCTTCCAGCTGGAAACTCAACTATATCCCATGCCTCATTCTTATCCAAGGCATCCATTTCTTCAACCATGGTCTTCTTCCATAGTTTACTATCCTTTGAATTCACTGCTTCCTTGACAGTCATGGGATCATCATCAATAATAGATAAAGCAAAATTAGAACGAAAATCAGGTGGACTATACCTTTCTGGTTGTGTTCTTTCCCTCATTGATCTCCTCAATACGGGGGTATGAGGTTCTTCTTCTTCTGCTTCATCTTCTTTAGATGATTCAGATTTTGCATAATCCAACTCAAGCTCTATTTTCTCAGGTTTGTATTGTGTTGGTAGGAATCCCTTTTTGGACACATCTTTTACCTCTCTAAAAACAACATCCCAACTATAAACAATCTTCTTAGCTTATGGGTTCCAAAGCTTATAACCTTTCACACCATATTTATAACCCACAAAGATACACTTTTCAACTTTATTATCCAGCTTACTCCTATTTTCCTTTGGAACATGTACATAAGCATCACAACCAAACACTCTGAGATGTTCAAGAGAGGGTGTCTTAACAGTCCATACCTTGCGTGGAGTTTTATCATCCAACACTGATGAGGGTGATCGATTGACCAGGTAACATGTTGTACCCACTGCCTCTGCCCAAAATTATTGTCCTAAATCGACACCACTAAGCATGCTCCTTTCTATTTCCATCAGTGTCTTGTTCATCCTTTCTGCAACTCCATTTTGTTGAGGTGTGTATGGAGTAGTCTTTTGCCTTGCTATACCACACTTCTTATATAATTCTTTGAATTCATTTCCGCAGAATTCTCCACCATTATTTGTTCTCAATACCTTTATCTTCTTCTCTGTCTGATTTTCTACCAGAGCCTTAAACTCTTTAAATTTATCGAATACCTCAGATTTCTTTCTAAGAAAATAAATCCATGTGTTCCTTGAGAAATCATCTATGAATGAAACATAATACATAGATTTACCTAGTGATGGAACAAGCACAGGTCTAAACACATCATTGTGTATCAACTCTAAGTTCTCCTTTGCTCTTGTAGCACCAGATGAGAATCTTACTCGATTATGTTTACCATATATACAATGTTCACATAAATCAAAATCCAGAGTGCAATTAGACATACCTTTAACCATACCTTTACCATGTAGTGTTCGAAGGCACTTTTCTCCAATATGTCCCAGTCTTTGATGCCACAGCATGGTCTTCTTTCCAGGGACAATATTGGTCTTTTATTCTTTATTTATCTGCTCAGGTACAACATAATTGTTACACCCATTAGTACAAGTGCTTCCCAACAACTTGTACAGAGTTCCACAATGAACTCCCCTCATCAACACCATTTCTCCTCGTACCATCTTGCAAGTGTCCTTTCCCAATACAATATCCACTCCTACATCATCCAACTTGCTTACATATATTAGGCTCCCGGGGGAGAGTTCTAATCCTTCCATATTTTAGCAGCAACTTAACCCTTCCACGTCCCATGATTTTGGTTATCGAGTCATCTCCTAGGAATACATCACCACCATCATATTTTTCATATTCATAGAACCACTCCCTGTGAGGAGTCATATGGTATGGCGCACCTGAGTCGATCAACCATACATCACGGTCTGCATGTGTACCTATAGATTCCATGTAAACATCACCTCCTTCTTTAGTGGAGGTTCTCGCCTCTGTGGAAGAGGTACTATCAGATCCCTTTGGTTTATCAACCTTCTTAGACATGCAATCTTTCTTATAATGCCCTGTTTTACCTTACTTCCAGCATTTCCTCAAATATTTTCCTATAGATTTAGATCTACCTGTAGATTTAGATCTCTCCCCCCCCCGAAGACTTACCCGGATTCTTGTCTTGGGTACGACCTCCTACAAATAAAGCATCTGTGCTATGACCATCCATGCTTTTTCGCCTCATCTCTTCAGATAACAAGGATGCAACTACATCCTCATACTTCAATGTATATTGAGTGGTACTACCAATTTCTACAACCAGATTATCCCAAGAGTCTGCAAAGAACATAACAAAGTAATGCACTTATCTTCTTCTGCAATAGTAATATTAACAAAGACAAGTTCACTTACTAGAGTATTAAAGGCATTTAGATGTTCTGTTAGAGAATCTCCATCTTCCATCCTAAGATGGTACAACTTCTTTCGAAGAAAGAGCTTGTTTAGCAGGGACTTTGATTGATACAAATCCCCTAACTTATCCCATTTCTCCTTGGTTGTAGATTCTCTCGAGACATTCAACAACACCGAATCTTCCAGGCAGAGTTGAATATTTCTCCTTGCTCTTCTTTCCAACTTCTCCCAATCTTCCTTCAAAATACCAGTAGGTGGTGTACTAGTAGTTTGTGTACTAGTAGGTTGTGTACCATTCGTATGTGTGCCAGTAGGTTGCGTACCAGTAGGTTGTGTACCACGATCCACAATGGTCCATTCTTCTTTGTCTACAGGAAGGTCCTCCATCTTGATCTTCCATAGCTCAAATTTTTTACCATTGAACTTCTCTATCTCGATTCTAGAAGAGCTCGCCATTCCTTTTTCTACACTCAAATAACCATTGAATAGCTCCCACTAAACCATGTTTATCTCAGACCCAAGATAAACTTGATCTATCAAGATCGAGCCAAACCATCAACAACAAAGTCATCCCTCTGAAGCCAAAAACGAGCTCTGATACCACATGTAAGTTTTAAACATGTGAAGTAAAACAATGCATATAGATTCTTAAGCAAAACATAAATTAATCAATGGCTCATACACATAGTACACAAAGATTTACATCGGAAACCCTTAACCAAGAGAAAACCTTTCAATTCTTCATTGTATTAACTTCACCATTCACCATACAATATATACAATGTTTTTAGGTATTCCGTAGATACCAAAACCCTAATCCCTTAATCCAGGATTAATTTAGAAAACTGCTAAAAATAGCAAAATCCGCTAAAATAGCAAAAACTGCTCAAAAAAATTGGGATTGTCAGACGTAGTTGTTGAATCTGACGTGCCCACACACACACATGCAAAGAATATAACACATACCCAACAGTTTCCATGTGGCATCCCTCCCATGGTTGGAATGTGACAAACTTTATATGACTCCACAAGAGTCGAACTCATGATCTCCCTAGCCCAAAGGCCTTACAATTCTGCGCCAACGAATACACCACTATATATTTCTTGTTTGTAATGTGGTGCAAATTTTATTTAAGTTTAATGTTTCATGTGGGCGCCAAAGGAAAGGGGCTAGGCCCTTGGCCCAACCCCTTTTTATGTGTTAACCCAAGCGTCCACGATCCTACCCTCCGCCACATATGGCATTCCAACCGCCGCTATATATAGTTCGCCCGCCAAACTATCTGCCAATTTAGTGCGTGCACCAAAAAATCAATGCAACCACATGCTAAAAACAAAGTCCACGAGTTTCGATCCTAGGACCTTCGCCAACCTACGCCTTAGAATAATATACACCCACCAATGCGCCAAATTGTCCCATCATTGCATAACCGCCACAATTTTGTATAAGAAGGGGGTTCGACCAGTGTACGAGATAGAGAGAGGAGAACCAAGCGCACTCGTAAGGACTTCATACATACTGGGGCACATAGTTCGATATTTTTTAGTTATTTATTGTAGAGGCAGTGGCATGAAAACTGAGGCAGGGGTGTCTCTTGGGCCAAAAATTGTCAGACTCAGATCGAGGCGTGGAGACAGTCATTTTTAGGTAAAACAACGCCACGAACGCAATGGTAGTGTAAGTTTTCTTATCTCAGCAAAGCTTCTATAGATTAACTCCAGAATGAGGTATACTTATGTATTTTTCCCAATTCTTTTGTGGATTTAATAAAAAGACCTACCCATTTGAGAGCAGGACCCGGACATGTAGTCCACCAGGGATGAACTCCATTATCAAGTTCTTGTGTTCATATTGCATGATTATATCTCTTTCCTTTTGAGATTTTCCTTCTTTATGGTGTACTTTTTTTTATGCTCATTTAATACGATTCTTTAATAAGTCACCTGAGGAAAATATCCTGGATCAACGTGGCAGCGGATTGGAGAGTTTGGGAGATAGAGTTCGAAGAAATTGCGTGGAGTAAGGGTAACCTTTGCAAATTCACAAAGGCTGAAGTAGCGTTGGACCGTTGGATCCAAGAGGACACATGACATAGATTTGTGTGTTTCGGCATAAGGTGTTTTCGGAAGGAAGCAAGGGTGGAGGCCAAAAACCCGCCGAAGCCCGAAGTTATGAAGAGAGTTGGCCCACGGTCACAGCCCATGGTCATATCGGAGAAGGAGTCTAGCACAAGAGCTGGTACTCACAAATAGGTGTTGCCAGAAGTGTCAGGGAGTAGATTTGGGGGTACTTTGAACCTGTAGGTAACATCAAAGGGACCTATGTGTAAATTTGTTCAATGTCCATTGAAGGGCCGAGAAGCCGATTTGACTTGAGTGTTTTGAAGATCCTTGACCAGGAGGTCTCAGAATCCCCAAGAGGGAAGGGGGGTTGCATCAAGTGGTATCAGAGCCACATATTTTAATTCTATAGGTAGGAAAGAAATAGATAGCCTGATATCATCAAGTGGTATCAGATACACCCAGTGGTAGTTATCTAAAGGAGAAAAGTTCAGCACAATGCCGCCTAGAAGACGTGCAAAGCCACCTGTAGAAAATCGAGCTATGGAAAGGGAGATGTAAGAACTTCACGCAAGGTTGGATGCTATGGAGACAACACAAATGATAGCACCTAATGTTGGAGACGTCAATGATGTAGAGAACGAAGAAGTAGAAGTTGAAGAAGCTGCAGGAGAGGATGTTGCAGAAGAACGCATGCTAGAAGTGGTTGTTAAATTGGGAGCTAGAGAAAAGATAGACATCCCAATGTATGAAGGCAATTTAGATGTTGAAGAATTGATAGATTTGATAAGGTCAATGGACAAGTACTTTGACTATGAAGACATCGATGAGGAGAAAAAGGTGAAACATGTTGTCACCAGATTAAAAGACATGCATCATTATGGTGGGATGAACTATAGGCTGACAGAAGATGTAAAGGAAAGAAAATGATTAAGAATTGGGATAGAATGGTAGCCAAGTTGAAAGCTAAATTCATACCCAAGGACTATCATATAAATCTGTTCAGGAAGTTGCAGAACCTAAGACATAAAGGAATGACTGTGAAAGAATACACAGAGGATTTTTACAAATTGAACATCAGGGTTGGATAGAGAGAGAAATATGTTGAAAAAGTTGCCAGGTATATCAATGGACTGAGATGTGAAATCTAGTATGAAATCAACATGATGACAGTGAGGATAGTGGAGGATGCTTATCATATTGTGTTGAAGGAAGAAGAGAAGTTGGCCATAAAACAGAGCCAGCGAAGCAGAGGAAGAAGTCTAAATAGAGGCAAGGGAATTTCCCATGACAAGGCACAAAATCCCAAGGTTGAGACGAAAAAACCACATAGTCACTTGAAAAGAGGAGGAATTTCTCGAGGAAGACAGTATGGTGGTAGAAACTCTTTTCCACGAGGAAGAGGAAAAGGCAAAGGAGGAGAAGTGAAGTGTTATGCCTGTGGAAAGACATGACACATGTCTTGGAAATTCCTCGAGAGAAAGAAAGAAGGAGGAGGTGAAGCTCACATTTCGGAAGCGCAAAAGCAGAATGTTGAAGCAGAAGGTGCAAAAGATGGAAGATCTTTGATGATGAAGAAGGTTCTTTTGAAGCGAGAGCCAGAGGTGGAAAAGCCAGGGCAGATGAACAGTTTGTTCATAACTGCTTGCAAGACTAAAGATAGAGTATGCAAGGTGATAATTGACAATGGGAGCACTGATAACTTAGTATTCATAGAGATGGTGGAGAAATTGGAGCTAGAGACAACTGCACATTCGAGTCCATATAAAGTCTCATGATTGCATAAAGGACATCAAGTAACGATAATTAAACAATGCCAAGTTAAATTCAAGATATGAGGGTATAGAGATGAGATTTTGTGTGATGTGATTCCCATGGATGTATGTCATGTTTTATTGGGGATACCATGGAAGTATGACAGGAATGTCATTCATGATGGGAGAAAAAATACTTATACCTTGGAGAAGAATGGTAGGACACACATGTTACTGCCAATTTGAAATATTCTAAGTTGTAAAGGTGTGAAAAAAACTCCATTATTTTGGTGTTGGACTTTCTTCAAACACTTGGCAGACTTCTGTAAATGATGGCTGAAGATGAAATTTGATTGGACTGTAGTAAATTGTTTGTTTTGCTGGCTGTTTTAGTGGTTTTCTATCCCCTTATACCTCCCCAATAAGATGCATAACACGTTGTTTGACAATTAAACAAACCCATAAAGATAATGACAACAACAGTCCCATTTTAATGAACAAAGACAGTCAATCCCATGCTGATTTTATTAAATAATAGTGGCTGAGTTTTATTGCAACCAGAATGAGGAAAATACCTCTCAAAATTGTGGACAAAGATTGATATATGGAGTCTGAGACCTCCAACTACACACAGCGCTGGAAAGAGCCAAAATTGGCCACACGCATTGAGAGAAGGGGACGGCCCTGTGGGTGTATTGCATCACCAGATGACAGGGAAGCTCTAGCAGTCATAAATCAACATTGTATCATTCGCCCATGAAAGATAAGCCACCCAGGAAAGGTCCATGCAGCAGCCACTCCACTCTTGACCCTCCACGCAGCACCAAGAGTGATACACGACCTCTAGGGAAGGAGAACACTACCCAGCCAGTGAACACTCACCCACAATGATGAACAACAAAGAGTCCAGCCAAGGGGCACGTCAACCTAGAGGATTCCATGCCTAGGAAGATGCTTGACTCAACTCCAATGGTCCACACGCAGCAAGACAAAGATGGATGCGCCTAGCTCAAGGAACGCCTCAAACCATCAACTCGTGCCAAGAGAAAATGCCACTTCTTACAAAGTCTTCAAACAAAACTCTTTATTCAATGAAGATCTCTGAATCACACTGCCAATATCTGCAAATGAAAAGCCGAAATGACTTCTCCAATATCACGGCTAGGGCAGATAGTTTCATTGCCGAATCCAAGGTGCCGAAATGGGTTTCCAGCTGAAACCCTCGCTAGCTCTCTAACTCTTCTCCAAAACTCAATTTTCTCCAATGAATAGTCCATGAAACGCTTTCCAACCCTCGGTTGTCCTTTTATTCCTTCACTTTTCTTTTTCTCCATTAAAATATTCATTTAATTAATAATTGGAGAGAAATATCCTCAAAGAGGGGTTTAATATTAATAAACTCACTTTTCCTAAGTTTTCACTTTATAATTTGAAAGTGACTTTACCAATATCATTTCCCTAACTCATCCGTCTAATGGTTTACGGGAAACTGTATAAACCATCACGATATCCTGACTGCCTAGGAAAAATGGGACATTACAGTCCTCCCTGCCCAAATTTGCTTGTCCTCAAGCAACTTCAAACCCAGAAATTGCAACACCTGTTCGATTTCCCAAGTAGCATCCTCCACAGGTAGACCCTGCCATTTTACCAAGTACTCCCTGACTGCCCTATCATGGAATTTCCATCCTCGAACCTACAGGATCTCTTCGGGGCTTGTGTCCCACCGCCCCTAATCATCCCAATGGGGTGACTCCTGTGAAACAACCTCCTCAAAAGTGCCCTCCATCCTATAACTATCCCCATACATCTTCCGCTGACTTTGGGCCACCCTCAGGTTCTCCTTCAGTGCTCTCAGGATGTCCTGGCTATCCTGTAACCAACCTCGAACCTGAGGAACTCTACAGTCACCGCATGCTATGTCTACAAAAATCAAGACCTCATAGTCGTATAGCACCCGAAAAGGGGTCATACTGACAGACATGTGAAAGGTGGTGGGATAACAGTACTCCCTGAGATGTAACCATATCACCCAAGCACTTTGTTGTCCTACGATGAATTTCCGCAAATACCCTTCCACCCAAGTGTTCCCAAAATCAATCTGTCCGCCGATCGGTGGGTGGTAACTAGTACTCGAGGTAAGATTGGTGCATACCAACCTAGAAAACGCCTGCCAGAAACTTCCTGTGAATTTTCCGTTCCTGCCACTGACGATGGCTTTAGGCCACCCATGCAAATGAAACATCTCCCTAAAAGATAACTCGATCACATGCATTGCTGAGTAGTCTAAAGGAATGGTGGAGAAGTGGGCAAGCTTGGTGAGTCGGTCCACCGTGACATAGATGCAATCCTTCCCTTGCATCTTCAGTAACCTGGTGATGAAATCCCTGGGGATGCCTTCCCACCCGTGATCGTGAATGGGTAAAGGTTGTAATGATCTAACTGAATGTGTGTGCTCCACCTCATTCCCCTGGCGAACTCTGCACTCCTGGAGATGCTTCTCTAACTCATCTCTATAAGCCCTGGGGTGCCTAAATGGGGTGGTAATCACTACTCGAATACCCTCCTCTAACTTACTGATGTACTCGAATCCCCTGTCAGGAGGCCTACCTGGAAGTACATTACCAAAGACATTATGCTCCTGAGACAAGCCATGTATCTCTCTCAGACAATTGGACTCCCCGCCCTTGGACCTCTGTACTGAAATATGAAACTCCGCAACCCATGCAATGTCATCCCGTCTCATCACTGCCTCCATCTTCTTCATGGTTACGACCTTAGGAGGATACGTATTCATGCCCCATAGAACCACTCTTTGGCCATCCTGACCCTGGAACTCCATCTCCATAGTCTGGTAGTTAGTGGAGTACCTCCCTAGGGAGTATAGCCACTGAAATCCAAGCACCACATGGGTGTCAGGTATCTTTACCACGTAGAAGTCATCGGTGAGCATGTAGTTTCCCAGGTTCAATGTCATCCATGGAACGTACGTGGTGTAGTCTAGTGTGTTCTCCCCCGGTATGACCACTGAGAAACCCTCAAAAGACTCAGTGACAATGCTCTTTCGTTCCACTAACGAAGAGTCTATAAAGTTGTGGGATGCCCCACCATCAACCAAAACTATCACTTGATGTCCCTGCACTCCTCCCCTCATCCTGAAGGTGTGAAATCTAGGTATGTCGGAGAGTGATGTTATAACCCCTCGTGTTTCCATTGATGCTTGCTCTGCCTCCGCTGTCGGTGAATCCTCCTTCTGTCCCTGTTCCTCTTCTTCCTCATCATCCCCGCTATCAGAAAACACCTCTATGTAGTGTGCTTTGGCCTTGCCTGCACACCTATGACCCGGTACCCATGGTTCCTGGCAACTGAAACACAACTTCTTCCTCCTTAGATCCTGCCTGGTAGCATCATCCATCCTATTCCGGCCTGTCCAATCCTTTTGTGGCTGTCCTGCCCAGTCTCTCTGCTGATGTCCTATACCGTCCCTCAGAAGTGGTGTCTTGTCATCGAACTTCGTGGGGAAGTTCGATCTCGAGGTGAACTTGGGCTTAGGTACGGACTCATGTAAGTCTCTAGCCCTGCTAACTGCATCCTATAGTGAAGTAGGCTTGTAAGCCTTCACCCATCCTTGAAGTGGCTCGGTTAGCCCCTCTATGAACAACATCACCAAACGGGCCTCGGAGATATCGGTGACCATCACTGATATCCTTTGGAAATCTGATATATATGCATCTGCCGACCCAGTCTATTTCAACTGTGCTAAGTCTCTAAAAGACATCTCAGGATCTCGTCTGTCAAATCTGTGCACCAATCTACCTGTGAACTCAGCATAGGTGACAATATGGGCATGGCCCAGAGTGGTCATCTCGTGGTACCACCAGTCATGTGCCTCACCCTCCAAGTGCAATGTCGCCAACTTAATGGCATCAGTCTCTGCCATGGGGTTCAGCTGGAAGTAGGTGTTGAGCTTCTGCACCCAAGCTCGTGCAGTGCACTTTGACGTCCCATCGAAGTATGGTAAAGTGAGTTTGCCCACTGTGCGTTGTAACTCGTAGCTCTATGTGGGACCCCTGTTGAAGAATCTCGGCCTGTTTCTCCCTTTGAAGCTACAAAACTCGACCAAAGTCATAGCTTCTCTCAAATCTGGATCCATGGCCTTATACTCCTGGAAATAAGCTGCTAATGGCTCGTCCTGCTCTACCTGCCCTCCTGTACCTGTCTCTGGTGGTCCTAAGAACTTTGGCATGGTAGATCTAGGAATCTCACTGTAGTCATGAGGGCAGTTCTGAGGGTTGGTCCCGGAAGTGATCACCTCAATATGAGGTTTGTGTGTGTTTCCCGCTTCTTCCATCTGCCCTCTCTTGTTGCTCTCCCCCCTTTCTTCACCATGCTTACTCCCTAGAGCATAACCTATGATTATGCCCATGAACTCTCGGGTCTCTCTCTGGCCCTCTGCGATGTCCTGTAAGGCTTTCATAAGCCCTTTGATCAAACCATCTTCTCTGTCCTCTGTCAGATTTGCATTTTTCCTTGGAGTGCCCTCCATGTCTTCTTCTCTGCCCTCTATGCTTCTATACCTCCTGCGACTATAAGTGATGTTCTGCAGCCCTTCCTTAGTCATCAATGTCGCCCACAGCTGGCCAAGATCATGCTCTGATACCACTAAAATATTCTAAGTTGTAAAGGTGTGAAAAAAACTCCGTTATTTTGGTGTTGGACTTTCGTCAAACACTTGGTAGACTTCTGTAAATGATGGTTGAAGATGAAATTTGATTGGACTGTAGTAAATTGTTTGTTTTTCTGGCTATTTTAGTGGTTTTCTATCCCCTTATATCTCCCCAATAAGATGCATAACATGTTGTTTGACAATTAAACAAACCCATAAAGATAATGACAACAACAGTCCCATTTTAATGAACAAAGACAGTCAATCCCATGTTGATTTTATTAAATAATAGTGGCTGAGTTTTATTGCAACCAGAATGAGGAAAATACCTCTCAAAATTGTGGACAAAGACTGGTATATGGAGTCTGAGACCTCCAACTACACACAGCGTTGGAAAGAGCCAAAATTGGCCACATGCATTGAGAGAAGGGGACGACCCTATGGGTGTATTTCATCACCAGATGACAGGGAAGCTCCAACAGTCATAACTCAGCGTTGTATCATTCGCCCATGCAAGATAAGCCACCCAGCAAAGGTCCACGCAACATCCACTCCACTCTTGACCCTCCACGCGGCACCAAGAGTGATACACGACCTCTAGGGAAGGATAACACGACCCAGCCAGTGAATACTCACCCACAATGATGAACAACAAAGAGTCCAGCCAAGGGGCACGCCCAGCCAGGGGATTCCACACGTAGGAAGATGCTTGACTCAACTCCAATGGTCCACACGCAGCAAGACAAATATGGATGCGCCCAGCTCAAGGAACGCCTCAAACCATCAACTCGTGCCAAGAGAAAATGCCACTTCTTACCAAGTCTGCAAACGAAAATCTTTCTTCAATGAAGATCTTTGAATCATACTGCCAATATCTGCAAATGAGAAGCTAGAATGACTTCTCCAATCTCACGGCTAGGGCAGATAGTTTCACTGCCGAATTCGAGGTGCCGAAATGGGTTTCCAGCTGAAACCCTCACTAGCTCTCTAGCTCTTCTCCAAAACTCAATTTTCTCAAATGAATAATCCATGAAACGCTTTCCAACCCTCGCTTGTCCTTTTATTCCTTCACTTTTCTTTTTCTCCATTAAAATATTCATTTAATTAATAATTGGAGATAAATACCCTCAAAGAGGGGTTTAATATTAATAAACTCACTTTTCTTAAGTTTTCACTTTATAATTTGAAAGTGACTTTACCAATATCATTTCCCTAACTCATCCGTCTAATGGTTTACGGGAAACTGTATAAACCATCACGGTATCCCAACTGCCTAGGAAAAATGGGACATTACACAATTGAATAAAATAAAGTAAAGGAAGAAGCAAGCACAAGTATACTTCTCATGAGTGGGAATGAACTCCTGAGTGAAGTAAAAAAGGAACAGGAGATGCAATTTGTTGTGGTATGGAAACCCAGACTTGTCCTTACAAATACTTATATGGATGATCTACCTCAAGAAGTTCATGAGTTGTTGGATAATTTTGCTGACATAGTAGTGGATGCGTTGCCAAGCTCATTGCCACCCATTAGGAGTATTATCCATCACATTGATCTAATACTAGAAGCGAGTCTTCCGAACAAAGCAACATATAGATTGATACCTCAAGAGAATGAGGAGGTAAAGAGACAAGTCCAGGATTTGATGGACAAAGGGTTAGTCAGAGAAAGCTTGATTACATGCACAATACCAACTATGTTAAGTTTGAAGAAGGATGGAGGATGGAGAATGTGTACAGACTCAACAGTCATAAATAAGATCACCATCAGGTACAAATTTCCTTTACCAAAGATGTATGACTTAATGGATTGTTTGAGTGGAGCAAACTATTTTTCAAATATAGACTTGAAGAGTGGATATCACCAGATAAGAATGAGACAAGGTGATGAGTGAAAAACAACCTTAAAAAAAAAACGAAGGGTTGTATGAGTGGCTTGTTATGCCATTTGGCTTAACAAATGCCCCAAGTACTTTTATGAGGCTGATGAATGAGGTATTAAAATATTTTATTGGTAAGTTTGTGATTTTATATCTGGATGATATTCTAGTCTTCAGTAAAACTGAAGAAGAGAATTTGAGACATCTGACATTAGTGATGAGAAGATTGCAGCGGGAGAAGTTGTTGATAAATTTAAAGAAATATTATTTTATGAAGACAAAGCTCATTTACTTGGGTTTTGTGATCTCTTCAAATGAATTGAAGATGGATCCAGAGAAGGTGAAATCAATCAAAGAATGGCCATCGCCAAGAAGCATATTTGGGGTGAGAAGCTTCCATGGATTAGCAAGTTTCTATTGGAAGTTCATTAGAAATTTCAGTGGAATTTGTACACCAATGATGGATACGGTGAAAAAGAGACACAAGTATTTTAAATGGATAGAAGAAGTTGAGAAAAGATTAAATATATTGAAGGAGAAGATAACAGAACAACCGATTATGGTCTTTCCAGATTTCAGGAAGACATTTCAAGTAAGATGTGATGCTAGTGGAGTTGCAATTGGAGCAGTCGTGAGCCAAGATAATAGGCATGTTGCATATTTTAGTGAGAAGTTGAATGATACTAAGAGAAATTACTCCACATATGATAAAGAGTTCTATGATATAATTCAAGCCTTGAAGAAATGCATACACTACCTTGTTCCAAAGGAATTTGTTTTGTATAGCGATAATCAAGCTTTACAATTCATAACCAAACATGAGAAGTTAAATCAAAGACATGCTAAGTGGATAGAGTTTATGCAGAATTTCACTTTTCTCATTAAATATATTTTTGGTAATGCTAACAAAGTTGTTGATGAATTGAGTAGGAGATGTCTGATTATACATGAATTTCAAGTGAAAACCTTAGGGTTTGAACACCTTAAGGAGATGTATTATGATGATCCAAATTTTGAAGAGGCATATGAAGCATGTGCAAATCTTGTGCTCAGAGACAGAAGCCAGTGGACAGAGTATCTGATTCAAGATGGATTGTTGTTTAAATGTTTCCAGTTGTGCATACCAAAGTGCTCGATGAGAGAAAATCTGCTGAAGGAAAAATATAGTGGGGGTCTAGCAGGACATTTTGGCCATGAAAAGACATTTGCACAGTTGAGCAGTTCACACTATTGGCCAAGTATGAGAGTAGAGGTGAGGAAATTTGTGAATAAATGTAATATTTTCTAGTATGCAAAAGGAAAGAGATAGAACATTGGATTGTATCAACCATTGCCTATTCCAGATAAGCCTTGGGATGCAATTGTAAGTTTTAAACTTGTGAAGTAAAGCAATGTATATATATTCTTAAGCAAAACATAAATTAATCAATGGCTCATACACATAGTACACAAACATTTATATCGGAAACCCTCAATCGGGGAAAACCTTTCTTATTTTCATTATATCGAATTTCACCATTCACCATACAATATATACAATGTTTTTAGGTATTTAGTAGATACCAAAACCCTAATCCCTTAATCCAGGATTAATTTAGAAAACCACTAAAAATAGTAAAAACCATTGAGAAAAAAAAATTGGGGCACTGCCCCAAACGTTGCGCGTAACAAGGTGGGGCCATACCTGGCCCCCCCTGGGACCCCCCTAGGGAGCGCCCGACGCACACGACACAAATAACACAACTAGAGGAATCATCAGACGCACTTGTCCAACCTAACACACCCACACACACACATGCAAAGAATATAACATATACCAAAATTATCCACTTGTTTTCTTTGCATCCAGGGGTCCATAGGGTTATATAGTCAACAATCCAGGGAAACAATGCCCATTGTTACTCTACACCAGGAGAACTTTTTTGTGCTCACAGACTTTGTCAATAAATCTGCAACATTCTTCAAAGTGTCAACCTTTTCCAACAACACCTTCTTTTCCTCAACCATGTCTCTCACAAAGTGATACTTAACATCAATATGCTTTGTCTTCGAATGAAAAGATAGGTTCTTTTCCAGGAATATTTCACTCTGATTTTCACAATCTAATCTCACTTCTTGTTGTACCAACCCAATACCTGAACACAATATCCGTAACCATACTGCTTCCTTTCTTGCATGAGTGGTTGCCATGTATTCAACATCTGTAGTTGAGAGTGCCACTACAGCTTGTCTTTTGCTCATCCAACTGATTGCTCCTCCAAATAGGTTAAACACATACCCACTTGTAGATCTTCTGTGATCCAGATCTCCAACCCAAACTGCATCAACAAAGCCATGTATGTCCACCACTCTGTCCAATCCTGGTCTTCCTTGGTAGCACAATCCATAATTGGCAGTGCCACACAAATACCTGAATACCCTCTTTACTGTTGTCCAATGCTCCTTCCCTGGTTTTGACATATACCTACTCAAAAATTCCACTGCATGTACAATGTCCGGTCTAGTATAGACCATTGCATACATCAAACTGCCAACTACACTGGCATATGGAACATGGGACATTTCCTCTTCTTCTTCATGCATCTTAGGACACTGATCTGCAAGTAACTTTACACCTATAGGAATAATAACCTTGACCGGTTTACTTCCATGCATATTAAACCTCTGCAATATCATCTCAACATGTTTTCACTGATTCAACCAGAGTTTCTTGTTTGCACGATCTCTTGTAATTTCCATTCCTAGAATGAAGCTAGCAACATCGAGATCCTTCATGTCAAATTTGGAGGATAGTTGTGATTTCACCTCCTTGATAAGATCCATGTTATTTCCTACCAATAACATGTCATCAACATACAAAACTACATAAATGAAGTGATTACCAACCTGCTTGGAATATACACAGTGATCAACTCTGCTTCTCACAAATCCCAATCCAAGGATGTATGTGTCAAACTTTTGGTACCACATCCTAGGTGATTGCTTCAGACCATATAGTGACTTCTTTAGCTTACAGAGTAGCTCTTTCTTTCCCTTTACTACAAATCCTTATGGATGCTTCATGTAGATTTCTTCTTCCAAATCCCCATGTAGGAATGTTGTCTTCACATCCATCTTTTCCACTTCAAGATCAAAAGCAACAATAGATAAAAGAAATCTAATAGAAGTTAACTTAGCGACAGGAGAAAAAATCTCACCAAAGTCAATTCCCTCTACCTGGGAATAACCTTTTGCTACTAACCGAGCTTTGTATTTCTCGACTTTTCCTTCTGCATTAAACTTCTTCTTAAACAACCATTTGCTACCAACATATTTTTTTCGAGCTGGCAACTCAACTATATCACATGCCTCATTCTTATCCAAGGCATCCATTTCTTCAACCATGGCCTTCTTCCAGAGTTCACTTCTTCCCTAACAGTTATGGGATCATCATTAGTAATAGATAAAGCAAAATTGGAACAAAAATCAGGTGGACTATACCTTTCTGGTTGCCTTCTTTCTCTCACTGATCTCCTCAATACCGGGGTATGAGGTTCTTCTTCTTCTTCTGCTTCATCTTCATCAGATGATTCAAATTTTGCATCATCCAACTCTAGCTCTATTTTCTCAGGTTCCTCTTGCCTTGGTAGGAATTTCTGTTTGGACACATCTTTTATGTCTCTAAAAAAAACATCCCAACTATAAACAATATTCTTAGCTTATGGGTTCCAAAGCTTATAACCTTTCACACCATCTTTATAACCAATAAAGATACACTTTTCAACTTTTTTATCCAGCTTACTCCTATTTTCTTTTGGAACATGTACATAAGCATCACAACCAAACACTCTAAGATGTTGAAGAGAGGGTTTCTTTTCAGTCCATACCTCATGTGGAGTTTTGTCATCCAATGCTGATGAAGGTGATTGATTGACTAGGTAACATGTTGTACCCACTGCCTCTGCCCATAATTCCTATCCTAACTCGGCATCGCTGAGCATGCTTCTTGCTTTTTCCATCAATGTCATGTTCATCCTTTCTGAAACTCCATTTTGTCCAGGAGTGTATGGAGTAGTCTTCTACCTTGTTATATCACACTTCTTATAGAATTCTTCGAATTCATTTCCGCAGAATTCTCCACCATTATCTGTTCTCAATACCTTTATTTTCTTCTCTGTCTAATTTTCTACTAGATCCTTAAACTCTTTAAATTTATCAAATACCTCAGATTTATTTCTAAGAAAATAAATCCATGTGTACCTTGAGAAATCATCTATGAATGAAAGATAATACATAGAATTACCTCGTGATGGAACAGGCATAGGTCCAAACACATCACTGTGTATCAATTCTAAGATCCCCTTTGCTCTTGTAGCACCATATGGGAATCTTACTTGATTTTGTTTACCATATATGCAATGTTCACATAAATCAAAATCCAGAGCGCAATTAGACATACCTTCAACCATGCCTTTACCGTGTAGTGTTCAAAGGCCCTTTTCTCCAGTATTCCCTAGTCTTTAATGCCACAACATGGTCTTCTTTTCAGGGACGATATTGGTCTTGTCTTATTTATTTGTCTGCTCAAGGACAACAAAACTGTTACACCCATTAGTATAAGTGATTCCCAACAACTTGTACAGATTTCCACACTGAACTCCCCTCATTAACACCATTTCTCCTCGTACCATCTCACAAGTGCCCTTTCCAAATACAGTATCCACTCCTGCATCATCCAACTTGCTTATAGATATTAGGCTCCTTGCTAGTTTTGGAATGTGGAGAACCCCGGGGAGAGTTATAATCCTTCCATATTTTAGCAACAACTTAACCTTTCCACGTCCCAAGATTTTGGTTGTCGAGTCGTCTCCTAGGAATACATCACCACCATCATATTTTTCATATTCAGATAACCACTCCCTATGAGGAGTCATGTGGTATGATGCACCTGAGTCGATCAACCATACATAACGGTCTTCATGTGTACCTGTAGATTCCAGGTAAACACCACCTCCTTCTTCAGTGGAGGTTTTCGCTTCTGGGGAAGAGGTACTATCAGATCCCTTTAGTTTATCAACCTTCTTAGACTTACAATCATTCTTATAATGCCCTGTTTTACCACATTTCCAACATTTCCTTAAAGATTTTCCTGGAGACTTAGATCTACCTGTAGATTTAGGTCTCTCCCCCGAAGACTTACCAGGATTCTTGTCTTGGGTACGCCCTCTTACAATTAAATCAATTGTGCTATGACCATCCATGTTTTTTCGCCTCATCTCTTCAGATAACAAGGATGCAACTACATCCTCATACTTCAATGTAGATTGA